>OZ017769.1:8566627-8710085 GCA_963969345.1 Turbatrix aceti | reverse complement strand
CAGTGGTCTGCAAAAAGATAGGGCCACCCCCAAAAAGGGCGTTTCTGACGTTCGTTGAAGAGTTAGAAAAAATCTGTTTTGAGGAATGAATTCAGCGTCCCAGGAAACCCTAATAACGTTCTGATACCCGTGATTCAAAGTCGTTGTAAAAAAAAATTAAGCAAAGTAGGATTTTTTTGCTCTGCAAAAAGATAGGGCCACTTTGATAAAAAAAATCTTTGTAGACCAAGTTATTGACCAATACAGGAATTACGGTATTATTTAATTACTAGCAGTATAACAAACATAAAAAATGTAGAAACCCGGTCGAACAACCTGCGCTTTGATAGTCTGCAAGCCAATTCTCCCTATCGAGTACCTCAACATCGATTAGGGGATCCTGGTGGTCTGTTACGTGGTCGTATTGTCTTGTGTTGTTATAAAAAGTTTAGGTAGGGATGCAGTAAGTATTGTTATAATGATATAGGCATCAAACAGCGACATTAAAACCTCCGGAAAAAATTTTTTGTAACTGAATTACCCTCGATTTTAACGATTTCCGGTACATCCACGCGTGGTTTGGTTGAAATAGGTGCGGTTTAAAGCGGTTTTGTGCATGAATGTTTAAAAACAAGCTGTAGGAACATTTTGGTATGATTTTGAATTTAACCTCGGGATTAGTAATATCAGCGAGAAGTGTAGCGTTTTCAATGAACCTGAGTAATTTATCGGCTATCAAAGTTAATTATGTTACCTATGATGAAAGCATGGTTTATTGCTTTTGTTGTGTTCTACAACCCTAAATAAGTATTTCAAAAACGAAGCAGAATTTTATACTCTATTGACGTCACCGAAAAGACGATAGGAACTTTGACCAAAATTCGTAAAAATTTCTGCATAAATGAAAAACTCTGAGTGAACGATGCTTCGTTTTGGCTAAAGTGTCATGTACGCCAAAATGTTCCTACAGCTTGTTTTTAAACATTCATGCACAAAACCGCTTTAAACCGCACCTATTTCAACCAAACCACGCGTGGATGTACCGGAAATCGTTAAAATCGAGGGTAATTCAGTTACAAAAAATTTTTTCCGGAGGTTTTAATGTCGCTGTTTGATGCCTATATCATTATAACAATACTTACTGCATCCCTACCTAAACTTTTTATAACAACACAAGACAATACGACCACGTAACAGACCACCAGGATCCCCTAATCGATGTTGAGGTACTCGATAGGGAGAATTGGCTTGCAGACTATCAAAGCGCAGGTTGTTCGACCGGGTTTCTACATTTTTTATGTTTGTTATACTGCTAGTAATTAAATAATACCGTAATTCCTGTATTGGTCAATAACTTGGTCTACAAAGATTTTTTTTATCAAAGTGGCCCTATCTTTTTGCAGAGCAAAAAAATCCTACTTTGCTTAATTTTTTTTTACAACGACTTTGAATCACGGGTATCAGAACGTTATTAGGGTTTCCTGGGACGCTGAATTCATTCCTCAAAACAGATTTTTTCTAACTCTTCAACGAACGTCAGAAACGCCCTTTTTGGGGGTGGCCCTATCTTTTTGCAGACCACTGTAGAAGGAATTAAACAAAACCAAAATTTTGTAACATTAGTACAGGTATGGCGTATAGGACATTTAGCTGGCTGCCGTTGGCGGGGATCAACCTGCCCAAACACCATGCCGATTTTTATGCGCTCCGCCGCACGTCAGGGTCTTATTTTGTCTTATTAATCCGGGAGCAAGTGCACAATGGTCCAAACAATTTTATTTAAACAAGCAACCTATTATGTTGTCAGAAAAAATTAAACCCCCCAGTTACACATAATTTGTAAATTAGTTTCTGCCGTTGGCAAAATATACCTTGTTTTTATGGATTTGGGGTTCTATACCCGCCAAAAAGTGCCCGAGCGGCATTTTTGTTACCAATTTAATTCATCTGGTCTAGCAGCTCTATTACAGTCCAAAACAAACCATAAAACACAGTTCACCCTGGCGCAAAAGACAAAAACTCGAAAAAGGGGCAAAAAAATCGTTTTCTCAACTTTTGGACACCTGCCGATTGATGGCCCTCCCGTCCGCATCTGATTTCGATAAAATACGGCGTATGGGAAATCCTTGAGGTTGGTATCTGTACTAAACATCCCCAAAGTACAGAGCTGCTAACGCAGTTGCTGCGCAGGGAAGGGAACCAAATGTCACCAAAACACCTCCGGCGCGCTTAGCTTAAGAATTTTTGACACATTTGTGTTTCGGGGTCGCCGCCAACGGCAGCCAGCTAAAAGTCCTATATACCAATTGTTTCCTAATACCTGTACTAATGTGTCAAATTTTTGGTTTCGTTCAATTCCCCCTGGTATAGTTGTTTTGGTAAAAAACGTTTGTCCACGAACTTTTGCTGCACCCTGTATAAATTGCTGTAAACAAAAATGCGTTTGCAATGTGCTGAAACAGAACAGAACTGTCCGTTTTGATTTTTGTGTCGTTAATTAATTGTTTAAAGAAGAAAAACATTATTGGTCGCTTTTTGGCAAGCTGGGTCTTCCGGGAGATTTTGGGAGGATCTCCGGAGATTTCGGAAGAATGTCTGGAGATTTTTTCCCGGGATGCAATCTCCCGGGAGATTTCGCCACCCTGGAAAAATGTTGGTATAAATGCGGATATTTTTCAACAGTTATCATAAAAATTTTATTGTGGTGAAACCAATAAGTCAATGAATTGTCTAAGCCGCTTAAAAATGCACCCGAATACGGTCTTTCAAACGCTGGTATTTTTTTTGCTGTTATTTACTGTCTCGGACAGACAAATGCATATATGCAAACAAAAGTCAAGAGTCAATATTTTACAAATTTGTTCTTTTGGGTGCCGTCTTGGACCTGATCACGTACACCAATCCTTTTTGCATTACCAGGAGTACCGACTTTTATTCATGCCACAGCTTATGAACGTACGTTTCAAAAACTATTGGGATCCATCCACAAGCTTTCGCAAGGGCGGAAGAAGGATGCGCGGAGACAGCTTTTGTCCCTCTGCTTACGCAAAAAAAAACTATGAAAAATGATCCGCAAACACTGCTCTTGTCCATCTGCTTACGCAAAACGCTTGTTGCGCCAAGCGAAATCATTCGCATTGCATTATTCGAAGAGACACAGAGAAAAAGAACCTATGCACGCACGGTGTAAAAGGGAGGGGAGACGTTTTGGGAAGTTAATCCGCAGCAGCACTGCAGTCAGCGGCGTGGGCAGGGTGGTAGCATTAATGATAGAAGCTCTTTGCGCAGTTGATTTTTGAGCGAACATAAAGGTATGTAACCACACGAACTAAATTGACGTTTTGGCAACCAAAAGTAAGGGGAAGGTCTGGCTGCCCAATGTCAGTCGCTACTGCAGTAAAAAAGAGTTTATTGCTCAGCGAGAATGGTTTACAAACAAGTCGCAATAGTCTAGTCCGTGTCTATTGTTGTCGTTCTGCACACTTTTTTACCATTTTGAGCCCCGGTTCAATTCTATACACGTTCAAAATTTTTTATGTTTTCTCCGTTAAACAAAAAATTGAGAATTTCGACGGAGAATCCCCGGAGTTTTTACAGGGTGCGGCAAATGTCCGTGGACAAACGTTTTTTTATCAAAACATCTAAACTAGAAGGAATTAAACTAGAAGGCAGTTGCTGCGCAGGGAAAGGAACCAAATGTCACCAAAACACCTCCGGCGCGCTTAGCTTAAGGATTTTTGACACATTTGTGTTTCGGAGTCGCCGCCAACGGCAGCCAGCTAAAAGTCCTATACACCAATTGTTTCCTAATACCTGTGCTAATGTTACAAATTTTTGGTTTTGTTCAATTCCCCCTGGTATAGTTGTTTTGGTAAAAAACGTTTGTCCACGAACTTTTGCCTAACGTGCATTTTTTCGTTAAATACTTTAGTAAATGAAAGAATTTTTTTGAAGACGTATTCAATTTTTTGCCGAATTTTAAAAATCTGACTTGGAGCGCCGTTTTCCTTCCAAACTTTACATTCTTCGATTGTTGCGAGAGCCGACTCTCGTCTAGGGATGCGTCGCCGGTCCAAAACGATTCTTTTAGCCCTGTTTTCTTCGCATCGCATGCTTCACATTTATTTAGATTTTTCCCAATTCACATCCGTTAAACGTTGTTTCAAACAAATTCAACACAGTTTCGGTGATCTTAGTGAACTTTGGGGGATTGACAAAGCGGCCAACAGGCATCATCACCCGTGACGGTGTAAACAAGGCACAGTACGACAATCAAGGCGAGAAGGTTGCCGAGGAACAGCTTCATTGTTGAAACGATCGGTGTTGTTGGTTGCAGATTTGACGATTTTTTGGTGATGCGTCTTGGCTTTTATGCTCGGAAAAAAGGGTGTGGCGTCCATTAGTGATGTACATTCGTAAACAATCATTCGTAAACTCCGCCTTTACAAAAAACAGTATTTTGCCTCCTCACTCACATCAATGTTCGCAAGCTTACATTAAAGTTAACTACGGCGAATGATTTCGGGCTGCTGATGCATCGGCCTAAGGCTTATTTTTTGAATTTTGAAAAATCGTGAGAGTTGCGGCCATTTACGACTCAAATTTTACAAAAAAACATCTGAATTTCTTGAAAAAAGTGCCTGCTGGTTGTCGGAATCATGGTCGGAATCGAAGTGCTTCTTTTTTGATGGCTCAGCGGCGGTGATTCACATCAGAAGCAACACCGCCGCCGACTTAACTGACTCACTGCCATCTGTTGTATATAAATACTGAACTTGAGAAACAATAAATCATAATTTGAACATTCGACCGTTGAATCGCCGACAACAACATTTCTCACACGGAAGTGGACAATTCGCGTCTGAAAGTGGTCAATTTTGTTCAAAACATATTACACATTAGTTTCTGAAGGTGCTGTGCTAATTGTTTGAATCACGTGAAATATTTTATACAACTATCGTAAGAATATTCCCCGGCTGCTTCATGGTTTGTTTTGTATTGTCAATACCTCAGTCATATGCCATTTGCATATGACACAAGTATAAGCATAAAGCACAAGCACTGGGGGGTTTAATTTTTTTCTGATAACATAATAGGTTGCTTGTTCAAATAAAATTGTTTGGACAATTGTGCACTTGCTCCCGGATTAATAAGACAAAAAAAGGTGATGCACCCCAACAAAAATGTGTTTGTTAAATTTTTTATAACAAAGGATAGCAAAAACAATGATTTTTGACACAACGACTCTTTTTATTGTTGAAAACTAATTTTTTTGTACATTTTTGAAATTGAACCAGAACTCAAAATGGTAAAAATATTGGCGATTTTCATTTATGCATTTGCTTATACAAATGCTTTCCAAAATTTAGTGGTATTCAGCCACAAGCTTTCGCAAGGGCGGAATTCAATGTTTACCTCAAACTTAGGTAATTAAACCGAAGATAGATGCTCGTAGGCAGCTTTTGTCTACCTGCTTACGCATAAAGCTTGATTGACCAAGCGACATCATTAATATTGCATTTTTCATGGAGACGCAGAGAAAGAGAAGCTATGCACGCACGGTGTGAAAGGGAGGGGAGACGTTTTGGGAAGTTAATCCGCAGCAGCACTGCAGTCAGCGGCGTGGGCAGGGTGGTAGCTTGAATAGAATAGAAGCTCTTTGCGCAGTTGATTTTCGAGCGAACATAGAAGGAATGTACTACCACGCGGACTAAAATGGCGTTTTGGCAGCAAAAAGTAAGGGGAAGGTCTGGCTGCCCAATGTCAGTCGCTACTGCAGTAAAAAAGAGTTTATTGCTCAGCGAGAATGGTCTACAAACAAGTCGCAATATTCCAGTCCGTCTATTGTTGTCGTTCTGCACACTTTTTTACCATTTTGAGACCCCGGTTCAATTCTATACACGTGCTGTACGTCGGTTGTACGGGCCGAGTACAGACAACGGAAGGGGCGAGATCAGGCAGAGGCAGATAACATTTATTGGGTATCAGACAAGTGCTTATATACAGATTAGGAGTGAGCTATGCTAATGTCGCTGGTCTAGGTACGACACGCTTCCCTTTTCTTTGAAGATGCTGAGGATCTTGTAATCTGGCTTTGTGACATCGTAGCAGGGAGTGTACATCTGCAAGAGTCGAATTTCTGCTGGTACGTGTGCGGTCTTAGTATGTGCCGCAGTTGACTTGGCTCGACAGACTTCGGTCGGCTCTCTGGCGTCTGGCCCGATGCTTTTGATGCGATCGGCCTTGGCATTCTGCGACGATCTTCGCCTGCCTGGTGGGCGATCTTCGCCGGTGTCGAAGAACGGCTCCTCACGTTCTTGACGGTTGCACAACAGTTTCTTCTCTGTTGGTGCTGCTTTCGACGATTTTGTCGATTCTGAGGAGTCGTAAGCGGCGCTTCTTGTAAGCCGCCGCGGTGATCTGCTTACCTGAGTTGTTGCCGTCGATGAGCTGTCGTGTCGATGCGGATGGCGTGGGTTCGAATCTGAACGTCACCAATGCTGTACGTCGGTTGTACGGGCCGAGTACAGACAACGGAAGGGGCGAGATCAGGCAGAGGCAGATAACATTTATTGGGTATCAGACAAGTGCTTATATACAGATTAGGAGTGAGCTATGCTAATGTCGCTGGTCTAGGTACGACAACACGTTCAAAATTTTTTTTATGCTTTTTCCGTTAAACAAAAAATTGAGATTTTCGACGGAGAATCTCGGGAGTTTTTATAAATTGCTGTAAACAAAAATGCGTTAACAATGTGCTGAAACAGAACAGAACTGTCCGCTTTGATCATTAATGTTTAAAGGAGAAAAACATTATTGGACGCTTTTTGGCAAGCTGGGTCTCCCGGGAGATTTTGGGAGAAGCTCTGGAAATTTCGGTAGAATCTCCGGAGATTTTCTCCCGGGATGCAATCTCCTGGGAGATTTCGCCACCCTGGAAAAATGTTTGTATTTATAAAGGCGGATATTTTTCAACAGCTATCATGATTTTTTACGTGGGTGTTTACTACAATTTTCGGGATTTTAAAAGAAAAAACTAGGATCTCGAGCGGAAAAGGCAAACAAATCTAAAAAAAAGCGGGCAGGTAAAAAAATTAGAAAACTGATAATTTTATAGTGAGAGGTGGGCGACTGAAGGGCATGAAGACTCCGAAGGATGGGATTGGGGTGTTCTAGAATGTTCCGAATAATTGATAAAAAACGTTTCAAAAAATTGCCCCTGAAAACATTTCGTTCGGGGGTGGTTTTTGGCCCTGATGGAGGCCAAAAACCACCGGAACATCGGAGTGTTCTCGAATCCAAATAATTAATATTTGTTATTCTTTTGTTTTGATCCACAAAAAAAACAACGAGATCCTATAACCTTATCTATTTATTTATTTAAACGTTTTTAGCGATTAGTTATCATTAGACCAGATGTTAGGAGATCCTATGACTAGTCCCTAAAAAATACATACAAAAATCAAAGCAAATACATAAATACATAACGACAATAAGTGAATGTTTCTGCTACGAAAGCATTAGTCAAGAACAGGGGGCAGTGCAAATACTCCTATGGGGAGCAGAGCATTGTGCTCAATCGGGAGATCAATCGAATGTGCGGAAAGAACAAGCTGGATGAATTTTTCAGCATCGTTGCGCGTCCAGTTTTTGTGGTTTGCCAACAGGTGACGATAGTTCTGCCGAAAGGAAACCGTGTTTTCGTTTTCATCGGACTTGAGATTGATCGTATTGAGAAATTCTGCGATCAAATATTGGTATTTTTTGTCGACGTACGTACCATAGCGCCCAACTATGAATTCACGAATAAGCGCCGTCGTTCGGCTGTGAGCTATCAAAACTTCGGGATCATCCGATTGTTTGGTGCTCATTATAGTGTCATAGATGCGACGGTAGATTGTAACTCTGCCTTCGTAGCCTTTTAGCTGAAAAAATATATTTGTAGCATTTTTTGTATAAAAAATCTCCTAAAATTGCTCAAATCTTCTCCTGAGAAAGAGCGTTAAAAAACGAAAAAAATAGGGAACGAGCGACAGAAAGGAAAAAATTAGCGCAAGCGCAAAAAATAGCGCACAAATCTTGAAAGAACGAGGAGCAAAGGCAAACTAGGTTTAAAAAACACTAAAAATGTACGACAATTTGTCTAATTTTTATCATTTTCGTTTACTTCTGATTGGATTTCTGCCTAAAAATTGGTCTAAACACCGCAGAATCTCCAAATTCAAAACCTAATAATTAGAAAACCCTGCTAAAAACGTGATACGTGAAAGACAGTAACTCACAATACTGTCAATGGGCATGTTGTAGTACGTGTTAATTCCGTATACGACAATTTCGCGAAGTGATTCTGGCATGGCGCGTTCAGCAAGAGGCACTATATTGTCAAATGTAGCGTCCAGAATAACGCCAGCCAGTCCGTACGATTTGGCCAAAAATGAAGCAGGAAAACCTCCGATAGACCAGCCGTAAGCGTACGTATACTCGAGTTCGTAACCCTGAGCAATAGCGTAGTCCATAACTGCAGCAGCAGCGTTCAGTACCTGAGTTGGTGTCGAAAATCCAGTTGAATGAATAAAACCTAAAAACAAACGAATAAACGAACCATAATTACATTTATCTTTTTTTTATGAAAAAAAAACAAACCTGGAGAATTCCAAAAAAGAACCGAATATCCGCATTCCTTGATATACGTTCCAGCAGAAAATTCGTAGCACGCAGAATTTCCTTCGCACACCACAATCAAAGTTTTTCCTTCGGAAAGGTGACCGCGTTGGTCGATAAGCAGCGTATCAATGACATTTCCATCACGAGACCTTATGGCCATGCGTCTGGCGCCGTCATCAATGGCCTTGCGTCGGTTTATGTCAGCGTTTTCTTCCATAATTACCTTGAAAAATGACGTGCAACCAGGATAAATCATACGACACCCAAAACTGTTGATTGCAAGGTAAGCAATTGTTCTTTGAAACAAAGAAGCTTGGATCTCTACTGGTTCGGGGTACTTGAGATTATCAAATTTGTGTTTAACTGGCAGGCCGTAAACGCCGTTTAACTTAAAAAATGTGATTAGAATAAAATTGAAAAATATACAAGACAACACCCACATCAATGTCGTACTTCATCAATCGTTCAAACGTTTTCACGTCATCAGGCTTATCCAGGTGCGCCTTGAGCAAGTTGATCATGTCTTTGTACACCGGACTAAACAACGACATTTTACATACAAAAAATATTAAACAAAATAAATATCTTACTTCGTCATGCGTCCGAAAACACGAAGACCAATGCCGGTAGCAAGGATGTAAACCCAAATCCGTGCAGCAAAAAATAACTTTGTCGGAAAATTGAAAACAGACAGCAAAAGAATAATTGGAGAAAAAAAGCGAACAATTCGGTAAGCCAGCCATGAATATGCAACCAATTTGTTGCCAAATATTTCAAAAGTAGAGGGAACAAATTCTCTGTTTGGTGCCGATCGAACTCGAGGCCCCAAAATATAGTGATAGATTGTTCGCACCGCGTCGACAATCATGTTTGAAAATCAGGTTGCGAACAACTGAACGAACTAACAACGAGTCAGCACGAGCATAAAAGCACGCGTGCTTTTATAAAATTGTGATGCTAATAGAAATATTCGTCTCGAGAGCACCCAAATGCAAATATGCTATTCCACTCTTTCACCTGACAAGCAAACTATCTGGTGACATTTTCGAAATTTTTCATTCTTCCACCTGACAAACAAACAATCAGTTGACATTTTCGAAATTTTTCATAAAGTTTTCTCAAAAAAATAGCTTTTGAAAAGTTTTTACCATAAAATTCCGTAAAATTCACCTGTCTGAGGCGGAGTTATGATAGTCTGAAATCGCATTTTTGCCATTTTTGATGATTTTTGGCACGTTGTAGCTAACAAACTACGGCATTTCCAGAACCAGGGTGTATATCAATCGACGTAGTTTTTGATGGAGAATCTGATAAAAATATAAAAATGTAGAGTTGCCACCTTGAAAATGCCGAAACCAATGTGGTCATTTTGAACGCTTTTTAAATGCAAATTTCGGCATTTTTCAAGTTAGCAAACCTATATTTTTATAGGATTCTCCAACAAAAACACCGATTTATATACACCGCCCACGAAATGCCGTAATTTGTTAACTTCAACGTGCCAAAAATCTTCAAAAATTCTTTAAAAACACGATTTTATTGAATTCAGTTCAAAAAAAATTTATCATCATCCACATTTATAAAATCGACAAATATCAAATACCGGAGTCCAAAAAACAAAATATCATTACTGGTTGTGAGGACGAAGAAATTCGTGAATGCAGATGGCTTCATATTTGTCGAAATCATAGTGCTCAGGGCACTGCATATCTTTGTGTATCTGGGGAAGATAAATTTCACAGAGCATTTTGGAGTCCGGCGCGCGTTCCGATAAATCTGTCAATCTATCGGGGTTACTGTAGTACCCGTAAAGTGGTTCGTAGAGGGATCCTTCGGCGTACACGGATTCGGTATTGTCAACACTGTCGGGATCGATCGTAACAGGATCGCCGTTTACCTGGACGAATCGGAGACGTTTGTCTTTGTCGAAATGTTGGGCAGGATCGCACGGTACGTGTATTCCAGTGTAGAGTTTTACCAAGCCATGACTGTTGGCTGTGCTGACTAAAAAATTTTGATTTGTATACAAAATCGGTTAGAAACATTTAAATTCGGTCAACTCACACAGGTAATCTTTGTCCGTCTTGTTGCGGATGCTGGCAGGTAAGGCAGACGGGTGGGAACTTTTGCATACCTCGGATAGGTGACAGCGGTACAGGATTCCGGCGTCGATCACTTTGAAGCACTTAATCGCATATCCCACGTTCACTCGTTTCCAATCAGGAGGACAATTGATGTCATAATAAATGGGCGGAACCGAATATTGAACGATTTTCAATGGATCGAGCGTAACAAAGCAGGCTGGCCATGATCCTCTTATGTACTTCTTAAAGACGAGTTCATGTTTGCTTAAGTACAGAAAAGCGTCTGGAAATCTGAATCGAGGCAACAGCTCGAGGACGGATGAAGAAACGTTGTTTCCCATGTAGTCTCTGATCACGTTGTCCTCGTCCACATGGTAGCCAACCGTGAAAAGCCCATTATCGGGAAGCACTTCTTTTTCTGAAAACAATCTTTAAAATATTTATCATGCAATGTTAAAAAAATACTTACGGATAAATCCGATTTCTTCGAGGGATTCTAAAAGAGTCGGGCGCGCTTCTGGATGAACACTTTGGCACACGTTCTCCAGATCCACGTTCCCGGGGTCTCTGGCGTGGATGTAGCACTTCTGCGTTCCGTCAGGAAACTTGAGAAACTTCCATGATCGTGTCGGACAAGCGGGACCGGGAACGCCAAGTGCCGAAGGCAACACGGCTGAAGCGATGAGCAGGGCCGCGACGAGCATCATTCAGGAGCACGGGACGAGAAGCGGGAACAAGAAAAAAGCGGAAACTCGAAAGACTCGACTTCTGACGATTTAGACTTGATGCTGGCTTTTATACTTGTATCATATGCAAATGGCATATGACAGAGGTATTGACAATACAAAACAAACCATGAAGCAGCCGGAGAATATTCTTACGATATTTGTATAAAATATTTCACGTGATTCAAACAATTAGCACAGCACCTTCAGAAACTAATGTGTAATATGTTTTGAACAAAATTGACCACTTTCAGACGCGAATTGTCCACTTCCGTGTGAGAAATGTTGTTGTCGGCGATTCAACGGTCGAATGTTCAAATTATGATTTATTGTTTCTCAAGTTCAGTATTTATATACAACAGATGGCAGTGAGTCAGTTAAGTCGGCGGCGGTGTTGCTTCTGATGTGAATCACCGCCGCTGAGCCATCAAAAAAGAAGCACTTCGATTCCGACCATGATTCCGACAACGGGCGAAGACCAGCAGTCATTTTTTTCAAACAATTCATTTTTTTTTTGTAAAATCTGAATGAGTACGGAAATCGATTTTTTGTGCCAACAAATCCCCGTAACCCAAAAATCAGAATTTTTGAAGCATTTTAAAAAGTTCACGTCGAAAATTACAGAAGCCGTATCTCCAGAATAGGGCATCTGAAAAAAAATATGATATGTTAATTTAAACCTTTCCTAAATGCCTACAACTATGGCACAAAACATGCACTTGAAAACACTAGACTAAATTCTTATTGTCAGGTTTCAAAACTGTCAGTTAGCTCTTTTTAAAAAACATCAATTTAAAAAAACTTTTTTAAAAAGTTGTTTTTGTCTTCTTGCACTTGTGATACATGTGAAGGGGTTACAAAGTACATATTGCCGATAATGTTGTAGAGATGGATTTCACAGCGTCGTAAATGGCCGCAAATCTCACGATTTTTCAAAATTCAAAAGCTTGCCTTTTAGGCCGATGCATCGCGATGCATCAGCAGCTCGATATCATTCGCCATACTTTACTTTAATGTATGTAAGCTTGGGAACTCTGATGTGAGTGAAGATCACTAATGGACGCCACACCCTTTTTTCCGAGCATAAAAGCCAAGACGCATCACCAAAAAATCGTCAAATCTGCAACCAACAACACCGATCGTTTCAACAATGAAGCTGTTCCTCGGCAACCTTCTCGCCTTGATTGTCATACTGTGTCTTGTTTACACCGCCACGGCTGACGCATCAACTGACGGCTGTTCGCCGATTTGTTAACAACCTTTTCTTCAGTCAATCCCCCAAAGTTCACTAAGATCACCGAAACTGTGTTGAATTTGTTTGAAACAACGTTTAACGGATGTGAATTGGAAAAAATCTAAATAAATGTGAAGCATGCGATGCGAAGAAAACAGGGCTAAAAGAATCGTTTTGGACCGGCGACGCATCCCTAGACGAGAGTCGGCTCTCGCAACAATCGAAGAATGTAAAGTTTGGAAGGAAAACGGCGCTCCAAGTCAGATTTTTAAAATTCGGCAAAAAAATTGAATACGTCTTCAAAAAATTCTTACATTTATCTAATTCACAAACAAAAACACAGAATTGCGAAAATAATATATATTGTAGCATATTTCGTGGTTCCTGTATTCATATTGTATTCATATTCCCCTTGATCATCGGCAATGAAACTATAATCCTCTTCAGGTTCAGGTGGCGTCTTGTCCGGTGGCAACAGTCTCGGCGGCATTGTTGCTCGCGTCGGCCGTGTTGGCGGCTCTGTCGGCTGTGTCGGCATTGGCGGCTCTTGTGTCTCCGGTGGCGGATCCGTTGGCGGTCCCGGCTTTGCAAGCACTTCACAGATCAGTCCTACCAAGGCTCCCCAAGGCTCCTGAAACTCAAAAAATATTTTCTGTTGGTGAAAATTATAATAGAAAACGGACATCTTTGTTACCGATAAGCTTAAAAGAACCGCCATTGATTTTATCTGAAACCGATGTTGATTAAACGAACCAAAAATATTTTTTTAATTTTTTGTAATCCATGTTATTAATTAGAAAACAGAAGAAAACTTACCGATAAAAAAAATTGAGTTGGGTGGACCGCGTTCTTTGAAAGTTGCGTTTGTGATTAATTTATCGTCGTAATCGCGAAGCTCTTTATTTGCGTCGACGTGAATTCCCGTTACGTATACTTTGGTATTTTCAATCATCGAAGCTAAATTGTTTTATTAAAAGTGATTAAAATAATGTAAAAAAACTGACAGATAAAACTGATTTCTGCATCATTATGTGGCACGATGACATGAGCAAATTTGTGTTCCTTCTTACATTTCTTCGTAAATGTATCCAAATCATCGTCGGTGTTCACAAATGTGCTATGAACGTAGCACTTTATGTAGCCCTCGAACATGTCGTAACGCTTAAACTCCTGTTTCGATCCAGAGCGCGATGGACATTCGGAAGCCTCCAACAATCCATCAGCCCGCACCTTCGGAAGAAACAGTAGCGGCAGAAACACGGACGAAAGAAGAGCAGCAAGTTGGCGACGCATTTGAATCAAGCAACTGGATCGGGGGATAGTGGCGTTGAGCTTTTTATATGCGCACATAATGCAAATTTTTTTTGTCCTCATGATAATTTTTTTACAAAATTCTGATATACTTCAAATAAAAGGATTTTTGTGAGCACACTTTCCGGGACGGCAAAAAATCGCAAACTTGGCATTTCGGTGGTACGGTATAATTTGTCACCGTTCATAGAATCCAACTTCAGTATAAGTTATTTATTATTCTATTTTCTGTGATATTTATTTCACAGAAATGATAAATTCTCTAAATTACTCCTTCTTGTTTTCGGAATTCCAAGTGTTCATTTTTTACAGGTGAATATACGAATATAGACAGAATATCACCTGTCGGTGTTGCATGGCATAAATACGCAAGCTGTCTACCCGAATTTCTAGATTTTCTAATATTTTTTTTTGCGCTTTTTTCTTAATTTTTAGTTAGTTCGCAACTTTTCATGAATTGAGCAGCAATGATAGGGACTAAAACAACCTATTTTTTTATAAAAAATTGCTAAAAATTTGATTTCATACAGAAATTACAAAAACATGGGCCAGAAAATTTTATCTCACCCAATGGGCATCCTTGTTGCATTGTCCATACTATTGCCTTCAAAATGACATTTTGTCGTGCTGTGAAAAAAAAATATATAAGAATATCAAAATAACCTAATTCATAATTTCAGTATTCGAAAGTTATAATAAATACAACCTACAAAATTTCAATTGAAATATTCACCGACTTGTCACTTTTTTGTTATTCTTGTCAATAGCAGAAGACAATCCTGGCTGTTATTATTGCACATCTCAATGGCAAACCAATCGAATAGATCTTGTCCATACTATCCAGATAAGGATCTTATCGACCAAAATTGGAAAATTAACAATACTCTTGAATTACTGTATATTGCACTAATATCCTTATGCTCGATATTCATTTTGGTTGCAACTGTACTTGTAAGTTTTGAATATTCACTAATGAAATGTTTGTTATTGAACATTTTGTTTTTTATAGACACACAAATCATTTTCCTGCAAACCGTTTTACGCCTTGTTTCTTCAAATGTCGATAACAAATTCAGTTGCATCTGTTGTGTTTACCATCCAAAAAATATCCTCAACGTTTAACCATACGGGATACGTTAGTTGGATTAATGAAATGTTAAGAATTTTTAATAGCCTGACTTTTGGGTTTTTTCTAATTTTGTGTATCGGAAGGCTGCTTATGTTTTCAATGAGAGCTTCGTCATTTGAGTACTATTTTTCGTTAAAGAGAATGATTATTTTTGATATTGTATTTATTCTGGTCCAACTTTTTTACCAATATTTTTGTGATTTTTTGGTTTTTATCGATCACCAACCTTGGTGCATAGCGATTCATGAGGTAAAATTTCTTATGTTAGATTTTTTAAATATTTTTTTTAGAGTTTCTTAGATTTTATTCTTCATTATGTTACCCTTTTTGAAACGCACTACTACTGCATTACAATTTACGTATTATTGTTTTTAAACGTTCAGTTCGATATAACCTATCGAATTCGGCGATATATCCAACATCGAACGTTTAAATTGGAAGACAATTATTTCAAACCGTCCATGTGGACCTACTACAAACAATTTTTTGGTCAAGCTACTCTACACGCTGTTTTTTTAGCTATCGAGCACTTTGAGAAAGAATTGCATCATGAAAATAGTTATAACAAAATAGCATGGCTTTTTTCCGATCTTACAAGTGAAGAAGAATGCGGAGTGAACTATTTGCTCATCAGGGATATTGAAACCATCGATTTGTTGGAAAAGTAAATTTGCTTAAAAAAATTGTTTTTAACAGAACATTTTTAGGTTCTTGAAATGTCTGGCATTTACGTTTATTCCCGCCAATTTGCTAATTTTTAGCAGTGCAATTCGCGCTTCATTTGGTAATATATTTTTCATACCTAATCTTTCCAAGCAAAATGTTGTCTCGTGAAAACACTTTTCAAGAAAGTTCAAATTGAAATTGAGAAATCAATACATCCTTTTTTTTACTCTTTTTCGTACTATCATAGAACATATTTACATTATTGTTGTATTATTTTCCATTTTTTTTGTCATTCTTCATACTTTAATATAACAAAAAAATAATTTTTTGGTTGAATTTCGTTCGTTTCATCTGTTTAAAAAATTTAGCTTTGTTCCCGAACAAACCCGAAAAAACAAATTTAAAAAATTTCGCCTCACTGTTTCAAACCTAATTTGGATAAAAAAACAAATTTATGCCAACCCAAAAAAAATAAAGAATTTGAAGTGCTAAAAATCCGGTCACTGGCATTAAAGTAGAGGTACAAACACAAACAATAGTTAGGTCATGATAGGGACAGCTTCAAGAATCGTCGCACGCGCTGTTCTTCGTTGCAAATCAAAGTGGATTCGGACGCGGAATCGGTAAGTCGTCATCCTGGCATCGTTTCCGGGAGACAACCCGGGCTGTTGCTGCTGGCATGGACGAGTTTGTTTGATCTGCGAAGTCAGAAACTTGACGATGCTGGTCTGCAGGGCTTCGTCGTCGTTGTCGGTCACCGGCATCTGCGCCGACGACGCGCCAACACACTCGCAAACGTTTTCGTGTCCAAAAGAGGCGGTTTGACGCCGACGACGACGACGCGTACTCTGGCGACGGAAGTCTGAGTGTCTGAAGGAACGTGCGGGGGGTTGGTTGACCAGGGCCAGGGCAGATGACCCTGGGGAGACGGCGGCATGCTGCTGGCGAATGTGGAGCTCAGCGTCGACCACTGGATCTGTCTTTGTCTTTCGTCGACGGACGGAGAATCGCTTCGATGGCATCCGACGGAAGACTGCGTCCCTGAAAAATAAAAAAAATTATATAAACCGGTGAAACCACAAAAAATCATCGTAAAATTCTAAAAAATCATCAAGATCATCCAATACTCACGTTTTGAAGTCGGCGCGAACGAGCGTGATTCCAGGATCGTGATCCGTGGCCACTGATTGTGAAAATCCGTTGGATACCGGCTTTGGAAGTCTCGCAGATGCCGTAGACGAAGCTCTGCGACCGAAAACGATGGATTTGATCTTCTTGATGAGTTGCATCGTCGAGTCGAGTCGATTGCAGTGAACTTGCGGTTAGTAAAAAAAAGAGACGGCCGACGACAACAACTTGGGGGTCAATCGCGACTGCCAAAAAAAAGAAGACAGAGAGAAAACCCCGCCCGCCGGCAGCTGCTGTTGTGGGTGTGATCGTGGTGCCAGGGCATGACAAAGAGCGCGGATGAGTGAACGGTGTACTTTCATTTTCTTAATTTGTTTTGCTTTTAAACCGTCCATAATTATTGTTCCATTCGTCATTCTAATTTTGTGCCTCTGAAATACGCACGCTGAATGCCGAAAATTCAGATAACCCGACCCAAAAACACTGGAATTTGGTACCGGTTCCGGGTCAGGTCGGGTTTCGAGGTGGGTATACCGTTCCATTTGCCCGCTTTCGCTCCGAGAGCCGACTTTCGTCTAGGGACATTTATTTAGATTTTTTCCAATTCACATCCGTTAAACGTTGTTTCAAACAAATTCAACACAGTTTCGGTGATCTTACATTAGTGAACTTTGGGGGATTGCGGAAGAAAAGAGTCTTCACAAAGCGGCCAACAGCCGTTATCAGTTGATGCGTCAGCCGTGACGGTGTTAACAAGACACAGTAAGACAATTAAGGCGAGAAGGTTTCCGAGGAACAGCTTCATTGTTGAAACGATCGGTGTTGTTGGTTGCAGATTTGACGATTTTTTGGTGATGCGTCTTGGCTTTTATGCTCGGAAAAAAGGGTGCGGGGTCCATTAGTGATGTACATTCGTGAACAATCACTTAACAGACAGTGTGAAGCCGATTTACCAACAAAGGAAGATCACACGGGCAAGAAACAAATGTTGCAACAAAAGTGTTCATTATACGGAATAATAGTCACGTATACATTCATGTTCAGAATTGTAAACGTAATACAGACTGGGATAACATTATGTTTTACAGTCAGCGTCAAATAGTGTTAACGTTGACAAGACACATGAAGAAAGCCTCAAATCGAGACATTTACACCTGACATAAGTGGACATCATTTGTGTCTTCTAACATCTGGGCTAATTATAATTAATCACTGAGTAATTGTGAAATAAATAAATTAAGAAAGCCAAGATGAGAAGGTAGCCGAGGAACAGCCTCTTTGTTGGAACAATCAATACGGTAGTTTACGTTTGGTTGCAGGAAATAAATACAAACTACGATTTTTTGGGAAAGTGAGCCGTATGATTTTAATAAAGTACTTCAAAAATTCTGATTTTTGGGTTACAGGGGTATGTTGGCACAAGGAATCGATTTCTATACTCATATTTTACAAAAAACGTCTGACTTTTGGTAGGATTCTCTTCTCCCGCTTCGTGAACCTCCCAAATGCGCACGCACCCAACTCTCGACACGAAATCTCAAAAACGCAAACAATTTTTTGAAGTCAACTGTGCTGCTTCGCTTCGCTTTTATACAACCTCCTCTTTTCGATCCGACGTGCGTTTTCTCCGCGGCATGTCCACACCCCAGCAGTCGACGACTCCTGCTCCGCCGGAGGTTACGGGAGCAGTCGGCAGCGGAGCCCAGGAAGCCGTCACCAACGAGCAGTTCTTTCAGTGGATACGCGAGCTGCGAAGTCTCGACACTCGCGAACGGGCACTTCTTGAACTCAGGTTTGTATATTTTTTTAACCGTTTACGTATCATTTTTTACGGTTTTCTTTGTTTTTCAGCAAGAAACGGGAAGCATGCTCCGATCTCGCCATCTGGCTTTGGTACTCGTTTGGCACGATGGCAGCTCTCGTCCAGGAGGTCATCTCCATCTATCCTGCCATCCAGCCGCCTTCGCTGTCGCCGTCGCAGTCTAATAGAGTGTGTAATGCCCTCGCGCTCATGCAGTGCGTTGCTTCGCATCCGGCGACCCGGAAACCCTTCCTAAATGGTGAGTTTTGGGGTTTTTTTGAATATTTCGTGATTTTTTGACCTTAAATCATCATTTTTGGGAATTTCTGTCTTCTTTCTTTGTTTTGTATCGTAAATCGCCGTTTTTAAATATTTTCTTAAATTTTGACGCTAAATTGTCATTTTGCGGGTAAAATTGCTTTTGTTGTTACTTTTGATCGTAAATCGCTATTTTTTGAGTTTTTATACATTTTTCGTTATTTTTTTAACATAGAGCGTAATTTTTCTCCTGTTTCATTGATATTGAGTGTAAACTGTATATTTTTAGGTTAGATTGCTTAGTTTTGACGTTTCTTACAGAAAAATATAAAAAAAATCTTTGGAGTCAGATTGCTATTTTGACTGTAAACTGTGATTTTTTTGGAAAATTCTTTCTTATTCGTAAGTAAAAATTTTTTGCGGTGTTTTTTCTTTTTATCGTAGATTTTATCGTAAAATTGTGATATTTGGGGTTATTTTGTCATTATTGACAAAGAACGGTGTTTTTCGGTTTATTGCCCAAAATAATCAGTTTTTCAAAAACCCAAAATTCCAGCCAAGATCCCGCTCTTCCTGTACCCCTTCCTGCACACGACGAAACTCACCCGTCAATACGAGTACCTTCGCCTGACTTCGCTCGGCGTCATCGGCGCTCTCGTCAAGAACGATGAAGAGGACGTCATCAAGTTTCTCCTCTCGACCGAGATCATCCCACTCTCGCTCCGAATCATGGAATGCGGCTCAGAACTGTCCAAGACGGTGGCTACCTTCATCCTGCAGAAGATCCTCACCGACGAGATCGGCCTCAACTACGTCTGCCAGACGTACGAACGCTTTTCGCACGTCGCGATGATCCTCGGCAAGATGGTCATCAACCTCGCCAAAGAGCCTTCCGTCCGGCTCCTCAAACACGTCATCCGGTGCTACAGCAGGCTCTCGGACAATCCCCGGGCCCTCCAGGCCCTTGCGCAGTGCCTGCCCGACCAGCTCAAGGACAAGACGTTCAAGGCGACCCTCGACGCGGATCGCTCAACGCAGACGTACTGGAGAACGCTGATGAACAACCTGAGTGAGTGCTTTCCATTTCTTTGACCGGGATGGTTTTCGTACACTTTTCAATTTTTTTGAAAAATTTTTTTTCTCTAAAATTCACAAAAAAAGCCATTTGATGCAAGTCAAATGAAGTGGGGACTTCCTTTTCAGACCTTCCTATCGACATTATGTAAGAGCCTAAAATCTTACAGGCGCCGACGCTTCCCAGCAGCTGCTGTCTTCTCGCATAATCTCAAGTCCACGCTCGTGGAATCAGCCTTCGGGGTCTATGGATGTTCTCAGGAAGTAAGCAATTGGTGTCTTCTTCTTCTTCTTCCTCATCTGCACGCGGCATCTTTTTCGTCTTCACCTTTCTTATCACTCGGTTCGTTTGCCGATATTTTCCACCTGTTTTGTATTTTTTTGCATTCGTTGTAATTTTTTTTTCTGAAAATAATGCATGTTTGACAATAAAAATGATGAAGTCGAGGTTCGCATCGGAGGTGACAATTTCTTCGTTGCCAAAGTTTATTTTTCAAATTTTTTTCCACAAGGACGTGTCGTTTTTCGTTATTGATAAAATATTTGTAAATAAATAAATTTGAGGGTTCTTACGGCAAAATTGTCCGAAAATGGATTTTTGAAAAATCCGGAAAAAATAATTTGTAGGTCGGTTTTTCGACCGGAATTAGATTTTCAAACATTTTTGTATTGCATTTATCAAACTTTTTTACTTTTTATCATAAGTAAATATTCGTAAACTGTTTTACAAAGCATTTGGTTGTTTTGAACAAAAATTTGTTCAGAATTTTGGTTATAATTTAAAAAAAATGACGCCTAAAAATAGCTTTGCAAAAATTATGGCCGCGGCTTCGGACAGAAAATTTCGGTCAGCGGTCTGATTTTGAGGCCGGTTTTATGCCTTGGGCAAAAAAAGAGCGTGTCCCATTAAAACACCTCTTTTTTTGGCTTTTTACGTATGTACTCTCCATCGAAAACTGATGTGAGTCGAATGATAGTTTCCTTGATCAAGGTAATGCTTAGTTTTTGTCTTCGTTTGCCGACATCTGTACATATTTTTTTTGTATGTTTTTTTGTTCAAAATATCGTATGTTTTTGCCAATAAAAACCGATGAAACAAGTTGGTAATCATTTATGAATCTATTTACAGTCCTCTTAATTTTGTCTTTCAAGCATGATCAGATCACATGGTTAGTGTTTTTGAAGTATCACTCTGAGGTTGTGTGTGTGGTGAGAAAAAAAGAAGAAAGGTATCGTAATCACAGGAGGAGACGTGGATATGTCGGGAAGAACAAAAAAATACCGTAAAGATGTGTGTCACTTACGAGCGAAAAAAACAAAGTCCGAGAAAAAAGAAAAAAGTAAAAAAGAAAGAAAAAACAAGAATGAACAACAGATTTTTTTAGGAAAAAGAAAAACTAATGCCATTAAAAAAATATAGATATTTTTTTTCTTCCTCAGGACGACGTTGACATCTCAGCATCATTTTGAGCATCTGAACTGGAATTCGGGACCAGGGGGAAGGGTTGCTTGAGCAGCATCGTGATATCCTTGGCGCCTTCTTCGAAAAAGACGAAATACGAATCTGGCAGGATTTCGGCGACCGTAGTCGCGCGGATTATGTTGATGCCGTGTTTTAGCATTCGAATTGCCGTCTGAAAAAAAAATAACGCTTCAATAAGTGCACATTAAAATTCAGAAAAAAAAAACTCACTTGAAACTCGGAAAGCAAAAAGATAATTGTCGGCATGCGTTCTTCGACTTTCTGTCCCGTGCTTTGGAGGTAGGTGGAAAGGCCGGTGAGGAGGTTCTGTCGCTTCTTGAAGAGCAGCTTACGCGTCTCCTCGCTCGTCTGACTCAGCACTTCCGGTCTGAAGAAGAGAAGTGCCGTAAACGCTGCGAGTTCTTCGTCGTTGAGGCCCGCGTTCGCCAGGTAGGACGAGACCTCGCAGGTCGTGTAGAGCGCGAGGCTCAGGAGGAAGCGAGCGACCATCTCGATGACCACGGGACGGTTGTCGCGAATGGCTCCGAAAATTGGAGCCCAGTACTGCAGGGCCATGTCTTCGTTCAGCTGAAAAATATATTTTTTTCAAAAAAAAAATACAAAAAAATGTGAAAAATTTTTTTGTTAAAAAAAACATTTTGCAAAAAAAAACAAAAAAATAATTTTTTTATTTATCAAAAAAAATTTAAAAAATTTTATGATAAAAAAAAATTACAAAAAAAGTAGAATTTGTTTTGTAAAAAAATGTTTACAAAAAAATTTAACGATGAAAAAAAATTTTTTTTGAGAAAATATTTTTTAACAAAAATATAAAAAAAAAATTAACAAAAAAACCCACCCTAACAGCAGATCCATCAGAAATGTACATTTTTTTGATCGTATGACCGCCGTGTTTTACGGTAGCGAAGCACTGCGAAAGCACCGTCCAGACGACCGAATAGTCCGAGAAAAGCAGCTGTCGGTCAGCCTCGTTGACCCCATCGAAGACAGGCGACCTTCCGAGGGCCTTGACCATCGAGTCAGTTTCCCGGAGCCCCAGTTCAACAGTTTGTCGACAGTCAATTGGAATATCCTCGTCGGGAGTTGTCCGGTTGACGTAGTACGTCTGCAGGATGTCGTAGGCCATCTTTCGTCGAAAGTGGACAAAACACTCCAGGATCGAATCGGTCGTGCCACTCGTGGTCGGCATGCCATCGAGATTGGGACCGGATGACGGGAGCATGAACTTGGATGCCAGGTTGGTCGAAATTGCGTCCATCGAAGCTTTTGCTCCCGTGCAGTCCAGTTTGGCGTCGTAGAGCTGTTCTTCTAAAAAATAAAAATTTCAATTTTTTTTAATTAAATTTAAAAATTTTTGAAAAAAATTGAATTTCAAAAAAATTTTAAATTTTCAAAAAAACTCACTGGACGCCAACAATCCCGCCTGGATGCAGCGCGCAAAACGACAGTACTTGCAGCATCGTCTGCTGGGAACGACTGAAAAAAAATAATGATCAAAAATTAGATTTCTCTAACACAAGCCTTGGGTATACTGTAGAAAGGTAATTTTGTTCCACCTGCTCATTATAAAGCCCACAAGTCAGAGGACATTCACATAACATAATTTCTAGGTGCCACATTATAATGAATATACTATTTAGAATCCCTTCAGAAAAACAGAAAAAAAAACAAAACATGTCCAAGATCAAAAATTTCACAAAGTCACGTATGCTACGTGCCATGTTTGTTTACTCACTACATACACAACCAACAATACAATACAATCATTTTGTATGTTATGTACGTTCTCTTAGTAGTGCCATGTGTGCCTGGCCTCCACCACCCTCCTCCTCTATTCTACTAGAAATTAACCGACCAAAACGAGGTCACTAATCCCCAGACTAACCACACGTTGGTTCTCGTGCAGTTAACAGTTATTTAGTTAGATATTTAATTTAACCCGCACAAAAACCTGTATAAACAAAGAATTCCATCAGAGATCGTTGCTCCTGTTGTAGCACGCTTGTTTGTTGAACGAACAAAAAAATTGTTTTGGCTTGATTCGCTTTCAAAATACTAATACTGAATCTAACAATTTAACAATTTAACAATTTATATCTCTTACTCGTACACACGGGATAACAAAGTATCACTGGGATATCGTACGAAGAGGGGCACATCAAAGGAAAATCACTCGTCTATAGTCAAAGTCTTTTGCCGGGGCCTTGTAATACTCGTTGGCGAGGGCGTCGGTCCAGCGCATACGAGGTCGTCCAGGCGGTCGCTTGGCTTTGTCGTAGTCGTCGGTAGGGCGCCAGTCTGACAGTCGAACTGCCCAGTTGTCGTCGTCGGTCGTCGCGAGCGATTTGGCGAACTTCAGCTTCCGGAGTCGAGCGCTTTCGAACCAGTCCTTGAGCTAATACTGAATCTACGCAGGATTAAGTGGGTAGAAAGCAAACTATAATTCGCCACAATCCCACCCAAAATACTATGACATCAATCAACAGCAAAAAAGTTGTTTGTTCTGTCATTAGAAAAATAGAAAATTTCATAATTACAATCCTTTTTTTTCAGTTTTAAACAGAAAAACAAATTTCAACCCACGATTATTCTTTCCGCAGAGCTTAGAATTGAGACAACGGTAAATCTTCTGCTGAGCAACGCTTCGCCGGAAGAAAGCCCGGCAACCGGTGCAGATGTCGACGCCAAAGTGAGCTACCGTAGCCTCTTCGATGCGGCAGATGGTGCAGCACTTTTCAGGGAGGGTAAAGGGCATGCCAGCCTTCGACGAAGCCTTCGAGATCTTCGACGTCGGAGACATTTTCTTCATTGAGAGCGGAGGAGTCGTCGTTGATGCCGGCCTGGAGGCCGTCACGGATGGTTCTGTCGACAGAGATACTGTAGACTGGTCAGGTGACGAAGAAGCAGCCTCCTGACCATCTTCGGATTCAGATGACGCGGATTCTGATTTTGCCTGGACGAGAGACGTGAAAGCGGATGACAAATCCGTGGTAAAACCATTTACACCGACGACAAAGTCATTTTGACGGAGACTGTTGTTTTGGTGCTGGTGCTGCTGGTGGCGCTGTTGCTGGTGCTGTTGGTGCTGGTGATGGTTCTGGAAGCTGAATCCACTGTCGCCCCTCAAAAAAAGATGCTGGGCTGTCGGCTCAGAAATCGGCACCGGAGCCGGTAGAACAGGTGGCGGAGGCGGGGGTGGTGCGATATTCATGACAGCAGCCATGAGAGCGTGTCGCTCAATTTCCTCGAGTTGCTCCTTCTGCTGTTGTTGCTGGAGCTGGGTGAGGATGAAGAGTTCGGAGAACGTCATTTGTGGTGGAGATTGTGGAGGAGCCATGAGTGTCTCCGTAGGCCCAGATGAGCTCGATGACGAACAGTGCGATGACGATGCCAGCATGTTGTCGTCCTTGTTAAACGTGTTCACTGTGAGGGACTCTGAAAAAGCAAAAGTCATCATTAAAAAAATTGATGACGTCTGTCTGTATCCGAATGTGGGCGCGAAACACGTATGCAGGGCAGGTAAACTCATTTGTGCAGACAGTCAAAAGGGCACGCGCCACGCGCCAGCTTGTTAACATTAACACTAACGCTAACAACCAACCCAACATGCATGTCAGAATGGGAAAAAACTCATATTCAGCAAAACAGAAAACACAATAAAAAAAAGTTTTGTTGGTTACTGACTGACTATACAAATATGTATCCAACAAAAAAAAAATACATCTGGTACATTCAGCCGATAAAAAATATCATTTACACCCAAAAACATTCGATAATTAACGAGATTTGAAAACGGGAAAAAAAAGTTTTGTATTGGCTCGGATCTATGATTTTTGTATACATTTTCAGGGGGGACGGATTGGATGGTTGATGGTTAACAAAGTACCCAAACATCTGCCCATGCATTTCCATGTAGGTGCAAGCACGGTACATGCAGCCAGCCGGTTACACTGGTAAATACATATGTATCTACATAGAAGCGATAGTCAATTACCTACCACAGCCGCAAGTGAAAGCAGCCCTTATGCTTGGACGTGGTCGCAGGTGCATAGCAGAAATGGAAATATTACCGCACTTGCACATGCGCAGGCAGGCAGGCCCAGAAGGGGGAAGGAGATGAAGGACTAACAACTACTACAACTACGAGAATGTAGATATTTAGTTAGTTATGGGGACACGAAAGAGAAATGACAAAAATTATAATAAATAACAACTTGTGGCATGTTTGATGAAAATGCGTGGAAATGCTGAAAACATATAAATAAATAATTACCGCGGGCATTATTATATATTACGCTTTGTTTCAGGAGAGGATGATAAACTGCAGCGCATTAAATGTCACAGATGAGCGTGCAATCATCTGTGACATTACGTACAAAAAACTTGAAAACACAATTTTTGTACCCAAATTGTAATAATCCGCTTTACAATAAAAGTTAACGATCTATCGTATCGAGATACATATTGGCATCTAGATACGATAGATATAACATGAGCGTGCAATGATATAACACACTTACAAACAAATTATATGCACCCAAATAATCCGCATTAACATTTGAAATTTTTTTCTTTTTAAAAAATGTAACGACTTATCGTATACATACAAATTCTCATTGGCACGTTACCTTTGTACCTGTATTACACTTTTACGGTTGGTTGAAAACAAATTACTATATTTAACAACAAGTCGGTCCATAGTCCTCCATCCACGTAAAAGGCAGGGCAGTTGCTCAAATAAAGACGTACATATTATTTTAAAACAGATTTTTCAAACAAGTCTTTCTCCGCCCCCTCCACCTACCAGATACCTTCTGTTCTTCCATTTCCATCGATTAAAACCAATCCAACCAATTGCAAGCAATTGCACTTCTCCGTCGTCACCTACCTACATACAAAAAAGACCAAACCAAATGAATGCGTGGAAAAAATTATTTCATAAAGTGGCTCATTCGAAATGTGCCGGTGAACAAGACCAAATTTTTTATTCTGCCAACACGAAACAAAAAAAAGAGACTCGTATCAGTCAGTCAACGACGACGACAACGGCAACGGCAACGGAAGGGAGACGAAATAAAACACCGCCGCCCGCCCCGCGTGCACGTGTCCTTTGGCAACGAAAAAAAAAAGTACACATGACCAAAACACAACAATTCGAGATGATGAATAGTAAAAAAGAAGAAAAAGAAAACATTACATATTCGTATTCGTTCTTCCGTGTCACTAACGCACTCAGAGCTAGAAAATCAAACAAACGAACTAACGACGAACAAAAGAGATGAGAGAGGACGGGTGGAAAAGTACTGTACAATTTTTGGTTTGAAATGTAATCTAAACAACGAAAGGATAGATTCGACACAACTGGTACTAATGAATACCTAAATATGTCCTTCAAAGATGCGTGATTCTACCTCCTTTAAAAGTATCGCGAGCAAACTAAAGAAAATTAACTGTGCTTTTAAAAGAAAGAAGTCGTTATCAAACTGGACTATCGATAGAATCAGATCAGATCCTGTTACTCCCCCACAACAGAGGCACGTATGTGAAAATTAAAAAAAAAACAAAAAAATTGATGTGAGAATGTGATAACCTGAAACAGCTTTATCATTTTTCTGCCCACATCGAGATCACTATACTAGAGAGGCTAATTTTGATGCCGTACAGTATTGTCAGGAACCCATTTTTTTGTATCCTAAATTCCAAAGCTTTGTATACCAAAAAGTTCAAAGTCAATTAAAAAACATTTGAAACAAAAATTTAAGGGTTTCGAAGAATACTTCAAATTTTGCTATTTTTTGGGTTTACTGGATGCTCAAATTTAAAAACTTCTTGGACCCAATCCGGAATCAAACATTTCGGTTACCTGCTCCGAAAACCCGTAATTTCTGTTTGGATACACGACAGCACCGAACTATAAAATTCAACTTCGAAGAAATCAGACATCACGCAAACGAGAGAAAAAAAAAACTTGATATGAGAAGAAGGTGATAACTTGTATCACGTCAAAGGAAACAACTCGACATCAACGCTCCCATGCCCGCCTGTCCGACGACTAAGTTACAAGCTACAGTGATCGTGGGTAACAGCATAACAGTATACGTGCAGACAGTACATAGATACTCAACAAATGACACAAAAAAAACGATACCAAGAGTTGTCGGATCGGAGATTGACAAAAACCTCCTTGAAAGACAAACAATAGAAAGTATTTCTTCTGCGTAAGCGCGCAAGATTTTGTACTTTAACGAACGGAGGAGGATAACAATAGTAAGCGGTGTGCTTCTTCTTTGCTGTCCTTTGCAGCTAACGTAAAACACCAAAAATCAGAGCGGGTGTTCTCTTCTTCGATGCTTTTCGGGGTCCGAAGAGAGATCACAAAATATGCAGGTTGGCTGCATCGTAGCTCAAGGACAGACAGCAGACGTCAGTGAACGTCTTTCAATTTTTTTTTCATTGCAAGGCATACAAAAGGCACCAACCAGGCAGTCGTCCCATGGAGAAAAAAAAACAAAAAAAAATAACAACCGGCACGAGCACGCAGGAACAGGAACGACAAAAAGCAGCAGGAGCTTAGCCAGAGACGAAACGAAACAAACGTCAGTCATCCTATCCAGTCATGAGAAAGGGGAACTTTCCCTAATGCCAACGCGGCACGGCACACACACACGTGTTTTTTCTAAAAGAAGCCCCACGCTACTTTTTTTTCATCCGCTTAAATGTTGTCCTTTGAAATCCTCCTACAATTGGGGTTTCTATGATTCTATGATACATAATTCTCCCCAGACTCCACCGAACGTCGAGCGAGCAAATTTTCTACCGCGCTAGCTAGCTCGACAGCGGTGGAAAAGTCGCAGGAGGCGTCCGTCACCCAGGATAGCAGATACAATCGCTCCGACCCCCCGAGAGTTCAATACACAATTTCACATTTTGGAAGAAAGACAACGAGAAAGACTAAGGCTGCTAGGAGGGGGATGAAAGATGATAATTGTTTGCACACTCGTGTCTTTCTTGCTACAGTCTCGACGTCGGTCGTCTGCAGCTTGCTATGACCGTGTACACCACCGACGTCCTGATAGCGGTCCTCAGAAGAATGATGATTAAAAACAACCGCCAACCACCCCTAAAGCCGCCCCGAGAACCAACCCAGAAGGCAGCTGATTTTTTCTGCATTTTCGGGGGCAGCACGGCAACGCAACGAAAAGTGCTACCATGGTCGCCAGAAGGCACCAGAACACACCAAACAACAACTTTTTTGAATCGCTAATTACGGCAGGTAGGCGAATAACAAGTACAAAAAATCTCGTGGCACAGGTGCACCTGGGGCAGTCGGTGCATACAAAAGATACCGAATTATCGTACTCACAAATTAATTTTTTTTTCTTCGTTGTCAACACGTACAAAAAATATGCATGCGTACATAAATGCACCCATCATCCAGCTTGCACACGGGAAACCAACCGTTAAAAAAATTTTACCTGCAACAACAGGTAATAATTTTTCCCAAAAAGGACGTCTGTTTACCAAACCTGCACCGCGACATACACGAGAGAACAAAAAAATATCCCCCAAATAAAAGCATTCACTCCTATTTTGGTACAAAACATTGTGTACGCTAACAAAAAAATTCTTGAAATCATCGATAACTGATCAGATAAAAAAAGACACGTCTTTCTTCTTTTATTTACCACACTAACTAAGGCTACCACGAAGGAAGGAAGGGAAAGAAAAACACGTTCCGCAGAGGTCACACATCAACGCATTATTCTATTGGGTCGGCCCTAAATGCGATGTTTAAAAATCGTAATCGGTACAGATAGTGCACAATGGGGAACAAAAACGGTAACAATGAATCAATCGTATTTAGTTCAACTAAGATAAGTTTAAGTAAACTAAATACATGCGATGGATGTGTACTGACTTCATATACAGGTACATACGTGTCACAGCAGGAAAGAAAAAAAACCTGTAGGCCGGTCCAATTTGTTAGTGAGCATTGGTTACCGCATCATACTGCAAACCGGGACAGGACATAAGCGCTGTCTATCAATCGATCAATCGGTTGTCAACCACCAACAACCAACCAACAAGTCAATACAGAAGAAATTTGCAACACCGCAGAGAGAAAGGAAAGGAAAGGAAAGATCCAGTCCAAATGCACTACCACATGCACACACGTGTACCTTTTCATCAACCCATTTCTATACTCGCCAACAAGACAAGACATACACACGCCGCTCGCGAGCCACGCGCAAACAGGGTGTCGTGTCGTGGTTGGTGGCGGTTGTTTCGGTGAAACAAACGAGCACCAACGACCGACGTAAGCGGCGTAGTATAGTACATATAAACTTGATACATAGGTAGGACGCATGAAATAAATACTTACAACATTGATTTTGACTTATACAAATATTTAGCAGCCAGCACAGGCGATAAACAGAACATAATCATCATCCGCCCGGCGCGTACAATAGCAGGAAACAGGGAGTCAGTCCTCCTACCTCGACTGAGACCTCGGTGGTCGTCTTTGGGTTTTTTTCAAAAGGTATTTGTATTTATCTACAATGTGGTTTCTCAATACCTTACGAAATACCTGTTCAACTAAAGCTCGGGTATCGGAGATCAGAATCGAACTACGAACTGCGGGCTGATTTACACGGTAGCCAACCAGCGTTTGTCCATCATAAACTGAGTAAACAATTATATATATTTATAACACAAATATGGTTAAATCATATTTCAATACAAACTTACATTTACATTTATTACTCTTACTCGTGATTAATTACTCATCACAAAAATTATATTTACAAATTGTACAATATTAAATACAATACCTATGGCGCGTTGAAAAATCTTGAAAAATGTTTTACAATTTTTAAAATTTCAACTTTTAAATTCTTTAAAAACGTTTAAAAAATGTGAAACGCAAACAAAAAAATTATCACTTACTTTTAAAGCTGTAGCGCCGATCGCCGAAGCGCCTAAAAAGCAAAACCGATTGAACATTTTTGTTAATAATCCGCGTATTAAAAGTATGTCTTAAAATTCAAAAACGTCATTCAATACAAAATCCCTTATTTTTTATGTTCGCCTACGAAGATCAGCGCCACGCGACCTCGTCGTGAACCCTGCCACCTAGTTGATTTAATCTTGAGATCGATATCGAGTTTTTACCTCTTTGAAAGAAGACAAATCGAAGAATTTCACAGAAACATCCGCACCGATTTCTTTGTTGCCTCCGTGCATGGAAAAAGAACATTTTATCTGTCCTCTATCCAGAAATCCGCGAACATGACGAACATGGATGAAGAAAAGTCGCGAGAAAAGATAGATTCGTTCTCCGATACAAGAGTACGTCAGTACATAACAAAAATTTTTCACAAATACAAAATGAATTTGAAACGCAAATCACGGGGGCACTGAGAGAAAAGAAATGAGCGTTGTTGCCATGGTAGGCGACAATTTAATCTTAACTAACGGTTCGTAGGACTGACAACGAACTAACCGGTACCACGGAAGTTGACTGACTGACAACCGATAAAAAATCAAAAACAAAAAAAAAATACGTGCTCTATAAAAAATTGTCGTCGGCTTCGTGACGACATTTTTTATGCACAATGAAAGAGCCTAAAGACCAGGATATTTGCGAGAAGCCCTAGCTAAATAATTTGTACTCTTTGGTTGGGGAACAAAATTTATAAATCCGGAAACCCGTAGTTACGGTTAACGCCGGATTAATGCCAGTAAATGTTGGCAAGCACGCAATCAAGAATTTCAAGTGCATTTAGAAGAGAAATGTGACTATAAAGAATTCAAAATACATTCAAGAGCACGTTTTTGTTATTCGCAAAAAAACAACAGATTTATAACACTATCGAGTGTGACGCATTTATACAAATTGGGCCTTCCAAAATATTTTGACGCAATGCGATTACTTCAGCAAATGTTATCGGTTGCTGTGTAAGTTTTTTTCTGTTACCAAAACACATAAAACATTCGTTTGCATTCGGCAACAACAACTTGGATAGCAAAAAAAAATTCTTTTTAGCAAAAAAATATTTTGGATTGGCCAAAAATTTTTTTATTTGTTTCAAACAATGAACTAAACATTTACAACCCCTTTAAAAAATTATGTTTACTTTGTAAAAGTTAAAATATTTACTTAATTTTCACGTACATATGTCACATGACAGAATCAGGGTAAAGAATACACCATGCAGAATAAAATCACGCCTTGTCCCGTACGTAACCCAATTAATGAACAACGATTACACAAATAAACATGTATCAGAAAGTTAAAAATAGCGTAAGTGACTGACTACTGACATCGAACCGTAGAATTGTATGAAAAAAAGAGAAGAACAAACATCTGTGACACGGACCACGGAATTGACTTCAAAAGATAGTGCAAATAGTATGAAAAAAAATATCCCACAACAAAAAACCACGGAACCCTGGGCAATTAGATATGTGCATGCACTTTTAAAAAACGTCAAAAAAATATTGTCCCAACCCATAGAACTTTCATCGAGAACAAATACAGCAAAGGCAAATCGGACTACTGTTCAACACGTGATACACACTACGTAACAATAACAAAAAATATGTAACACGATTTTTATAAACACATGACTTTGTTAAACATTGCAACTACCAATTAGTGAGCAATAACGTGCAATTTGTTATTTTATAAAAAAACACGCGGTAGGCTAAGATAATTATTTTTCAGTTTTCACCCTTAAAAATATTATGTATGTAAGTAAAACAATTTGCACTAACACTAACTATCTAAGCGCTGGCACCTGTGGGAGTGTGCAGCTCAAAAAATATAAGGTGATAACAAAGCACACAGAAGTGCGTCGCTGTCAACTGGAAGAGCTCACATGTCAGTCAGTCAGGAGACGCGGAAAAAAAGAAAAAAAGGCAACAAAGTCGACTAACCAACAAGTCTATGTACAAAGACGTCATGCATGCATGCATTCAGGCAAGCGCTAAAGCATAAAGAATTCTTTTGTTGCCCTTTTTGCAGGCAAAAGGCCAACTAAAGACTTTTTTGAAAAAAAAAACTTAAAAACATTAAACAAAGTTAAAGTGCGTCGCCACAAAACTTTTTTCTAACTTCCTTTTTACACGTTTGAAAGACTTCCCGTTTTCAATGTTTTCAATGTGAGCACAACGACGGTCGCGAGTCGCGACCGACGACTATACCACCCGGGGAAAAAGGGGGGGGAAGGCTCTGGTGTGCACAACCACACCCTGTGTCACGTAATTCGAACCCCCTAGGCAGGACAGGACAGGACAACATGTCTCGTGTCCGTGTCTATGGCCCAAATGCGAACCACGTATAATCCAGATACTTACATCATGCATCCCCCCGCTCCCTGATATAGCCGAATCATCAGATGACGCAAATGACGCAAGGATTGATGCGCCGGTGGCCCAACTGATCCCTCTCTACCTACCTGGACAGGTTCCTGATAAGCTCCAAAACATAAAACATAAAATCGTGAAACATAAAACATATTTATAATAAATTGAACAGTGATAAAGAAATGTTATATGGAAGATACAGCATTTTTCGCTTCTTCGACAAACGACAAACATGCGTCGAGCGCGTTCGTTCGCGTAAAAGTCCATACGAACCTCTTTTCTTTGTACGCAGATATTTATTCGCTAAACAGGATGACAACTTTGTTCAACAGCACCACAAGACGCTCACAAACGCTTTCTTCCGAAATACAGCGCTGCCACCAGCGTGAACAAACGAACGCGAGGAGAAAGGGATAAAAAGCAGCGTGCTGAACGTGAACAAAAACGCGTTCTACGAATCCAAAAAGGCGCATTACTCCATCGTGAAAAACTTTTTTTTCAGCTTTTGCGACCATTGGAACCAAAATATATTAAATTTAGAAAAAAATGCGTTTTTTAAAACCCAATATGTTGGCCCTAATATAATATTAGTCTCATTTAAATCGGATTAAGCTCAGACCGGAAAAAAACACCTATTTCACATATATAAAAAAAGTGACCACCTAAGTGGGCATAATCTGTCTACCAACGCGTCAACGAAAATTGTTGATCAGACAGACAGTAGACACACTTTTAAAATGTTCGTTAAACAAACACTTACTTAATTTTTCTGCAAAACATAACAACATGAATTTCTTTTGCAAAAACGGAGAAAAATAATAAATACGATTTTAAATAGATATTTTCTCCACACTACAAATATTCATAACAGTGCTTGCGCGCGCGCATATAAATGGTATATACGCGGGGCGTACGTGAGTTGCTCATTGGCGCTTATGTTATAGATAGATGTCAAATAATGCCCCTGACTTTCAAAAAACGTGAACAAATACCAAATATACATACATATGTGTATAAATATTCGATTCCCTGTCGGGAGTGGTTGTGGTGTACAAAAAGTCTCCAAAAGCTCCCAGCTCCCATATCACAACAAGTACCCCCTCCCTATTTTCGCCAAACAAATGGAACAAAAAAGAGGAGAGGTAGACGGACTACTTTGCAGGGAGAAAAAAAAACAGTCGTCGACAAAATATAGCGTATTTTTGTCAATAACAGAAAAGAGGCAACTGGGGATAAAAAAACAAGAAAAAAGACGGTCTGAAGAAAACTTATTAGACAATCTTAGTAGCATTTGGATTTATTTACAAGCTGCAGATAAAATGATGAAATAAAAAAATCCTAAATAATCACCGGCTAATAACGATATTTTTTAGATTTAAATCGGGGCTTCAAAATATTTTTTTAATTAAACAAACAAAAAATACCGTAACTTAAAATTAAAGCAAACAAAATGCCATCAAAGGTTACGTAAAAGAACTACGGTGTCTTATTCGTGCATCACCGTCAAAAAAAAATTTTTTTTAAGGGAAAGAAGAAACCGTTCAATCCACAATCCACAGACATTTCCCGCACTTCTCCAATTTCAGGGAGACAAAAAGGACAGACGATTGTCTGTAGAATACGAAATAACGACCTACAAAAGGCTCCACAAAAGGTGGAGTGAATCAGAACACCCAAGCGTTGTCGTAAACAAAAAAACCAAAAAACGCCCAAATAAAAAAATAGATAAATAGAAGAATAAAAAATTGGTTGCAAATTTAGAAATTTTAATGAGCATGAAAACGATACCACAGAGAGAAGTAAGTATTCAGATGCAGCAAAAAAAGCGGAATCCCCTGTCTGACACCAGAGAAGGAAAATGTAATAGATAAATGAAAAAAATCTTAAAATGTTGACATAAGCAAAGCCAAAACATCAAACACGTTATCGACTGAATTTCGAAGAAAAAAATGCACGTATAACACGTTGAGCGGGATTAAAATGTAAAAAACCCGTGATAAAGAAAATAAAAATGACCATTTCAAGTCGTCAGACAGAAACGACATTCATAAAGCCGCTTTGTGCATAGATTTTGTACACAATTAACGCTGATCTTTCTCTAACGCAAAGGACAAAAAACGCTACGTAGCTACGTATCCAAGCTGACAACAACAAACGCTAGGGGCAATGGCATGACTACTACTCATTGTTGGCCTATTATTTTTTTCTGTCTGGCTTCACTAAGTAAGTGCAATGCCATCGTCGCCTAGAATCCATATATATAACAGTCGTTACCAATGGGAATGAAGAATGAAAGATATAATGACAAACAACAAATCGACAAAAAATAGCAACAAAAACGTTTTGAATGTCCCGACACGAAAATATAAATACGTGAAAAAAAAACAAAAAAAACACGTAAAGTAAGAGCGAAATATCAACAAACCGTTACTCACGCAAAACTACTGTAAATTCCAAAAACACAAATTCGTGCGAACTTTTCAATTTCGTTTCAAGATTATTCAAAAACGCAAATATAAGTTCATTTCACCAAAAAATTTGGTGTCGAGAACACCGATGTGATGTAAATAAAACCGTTACTGCTGGGACGCTACCGTAATTTCGTTTCATGATTTTCATACAAACAAACGTAACACAAGTTCCCCTTTGCTACCGTAACCCAATACCATTCCACAAAACTCCTCCCCCAAAATTCATCAATCGCATAAAAAATCTATTTGAATTTATTACAGTTTCAGTTACGCTGTTAGTTTGATTAGCCATATCTCAGACATGCCCACCATCTTGAGGGGTGCTGCCTGGTAGAGGGTACCGGCGGATACGAGGAGTTGTGTTGCAAGACCCGGAAGCTGGTAGAGTCCGTACAGGTAGGGGAGGAAGAAGTAGACGTACGGCACGAATATGTAATACTGCCCGGCGTGGGTGTGTCCTGACAGGATGAGATCGACTTCTCGGGGTTGAGAGGTTATTTTGGCCGTTGCAGCCGGATTGTGGGCGAGGACGACGACCGACTCGTTTGCCGGGCACTTGGATATCACCGAGACGTCCATCGACGTGTTGTAGATGCCCGATCTCTCGGCTGAGATGTCGTGGAGGCCAACGAGGCAGACGTTGTTGTCCAATTCGCGGAATCTGAAAAAATGGGCAATTTTAAATAGGTAAGCAAAAATTTTTAGGTACACAAAACTCACTCATTTTCCAACACGTGAATACCGTACTGCTTGAATAGGATCTTCCATTCATCGTAATCACCGTAATAAAATTCGTGATTCCCGCTGACAAAAAAGGTGCCAAGACGGCTTCTGAAGTGACGAATGGGATCGAGGCGTTTTTCAATGTACTGTCGCGGCGCGTCGACCATGTCGCCGACGAGGAAGACGGCATCCAGGGCTACGTTTTCGTGGGTTTCGATGGCGTTTACGCGATCTACGACTTTGGCTACTTCTTCGCGGGTTACCATGAATCCTAAAAAACGCACATGCTTACAGTATCCCTAATAAATACAAAATAACGATCATTTTCAAAAAAAAACTGTCAAAAATCAACTTTAGCAACAAAAAATTCAAAATTTTCGTGTCAAGACCCACCACTATGAACATCGGTAACGACGGCAACGTGAAGCGTCGACCACGGCGGAAAGTTCTTGAGCTTCAAGTTGAGCTCCTTGACGACGATCCTGTCACTGCCAAACCACTGGATGGCGACCATGAAAATCGTAGCGACGAACGAGAACGCGACCTGCTTGCGTCGATCGTAGATCAGGCCCCTGAACCAGGAGAACCGGCAAACAAGCGAAATGAAAGCTCGGCCAGCGCCGAAGAGATTGAAAACCGACACCGCCGCGTTTCCAGTGATAAAAAGCAGCGAGAAGACGGTGAGATGCTTCCAGAGGCCGAGGCAGACAGCGAACGGCCAGCAGAACCAGTAGGGCAGGTCAGTGGGCAGGAAGTAGAGAAGGTACGCGAATTGGGCGCAGAAAACTATGATCGTGAAATAGATTTGCCAGTTTTCCTTTTTCACTTCCAAGCGCCGAGAGATGGTCTTGTGCTCGGGGAGTTGAAAGTAGCTGAAGATGTGCACGTACATGGGCACTGACAAGTAGATCTGAAAAATGGTGATAAAAAATCAAAAATTGATTCAACAAAACAAAAAAAACACCTTTTAGCCCAAAAAAAAACATTTTAGGTCGAAAATAGCAAAATTTTGTCGTTACTTTTTGAAATGATATCACTTTACGGTAGCGAATAGAAACTTATATTACGTTTCGTTTCTAGAAGCTCTCGAAACGAAAACGCAAGCAATTGTACAAATTTACGGTAGCCTCGTTTGTGTTACGTTTCTACAGATTTTACGTTACTTTTTGTATTGTTTTGTTACGTTTTTTTCGTTTCAAAACCACTCACCATAACCAGCTCCAATCTGAGAACAGAAATGAATCTCCTCCGATTGCCAACCTCGTATCCAATGGTATTACCGGCCCATGCGTTACCAATCCATCCGATGACGTGAAATAGGACGACAAAAGAGATGACGTAGCCTACGAAGCGTCGCAGTGTGATTCCCAGTCCATAAAGCCCAGGCGGGGGCGGGAGAAGCTTGTTGTCGGACGTCATCGATGGCATCGAAACAATCGATGATGTCGAAGACGATGAAGAGTATCCAAGCGTTGGAGAAAGGCGAGCAGCCATGTTCGCGATCATAGACGTCGACGTCGACTCGACGACTATCTACGGATCTGTCTCACGATTCCCCACTCCAGGAGCTTTTGTACCGTGGCGAAGGCGTGGTGAACCGAGAATGTCGCGCCGGTCGGTTGGTTGTTGCGCGGCGGCGGCTCGGCCGAAAAAAAAGCGCAGCGCGGCCGGCAGCAACGAACGGGAAACAACCAACGCCTTCCTTTGCAAGCAGAGGCGACGAGGCGAGGTAGTAGTATTAGTGGTGGTGGACGCGAGCGCAGAGCAGCCACGTCTCAAACACCTGTATTAGGCAGGGAACCACACGACGACAATCTATCTGCAGCAATGTCCATGGCTATCAGAGAGGGAAAGCGAGGCGATATGTTACACGTGAATGCAAACATTCATTCAAGTAACAAATCCGCAAAAGCGCGATTCTCAACGCGAAAATTTTTCGTCATATAAAAACAAAACTCGTAACAAAAAACCGTAAATCTTTGTTTTTTTCGTTCTTCGTTCGTGTTCTTCTTTGATCATTTTAGGCCATCGTAATTCGCAAACTTTTTTCTCTCAACGAAACGGTATCAGGTTTTTTGCACAATAAAAGTATTCCTGCTCTCTCTCGGTGCTGTCAAAATTGGGTGGCAGACCATAGCCAGGGGGTGCGACTTTTGATCGTCTATCGGTACCAGACAAAACAATTGTTTAAAGTGCAATTAGTAAATAATTGATGGTCCGTCGCCTGCAGGTGTTTTTTTCCTGTTTATGCCCTTTTACAGCCGTTTTTTTGTTGTCTACGAGGCCTAAAAGTGCAGACCGCCGTCATTTTTTTCGGTGGACCTATACCTTTTCGAATCTGGTCTAATGATAACTAACCACTGAGTAATGGTGAAATAAATAAAAAATAAATAAATACCTTTTCGACAGTTTTCATTCCCCGCCGACTACGGTTGATTAATTACCAACTTGGTAGGTACGCGATGGCTTCAGGGGTGTACTCGTCATGTGACAAGTGATGCAAAGATCCCATCGCATACCTACTTTTAACTCGGGTTCATAGAACAACCAAAAACATGAACTTCTTTTTGTATTTTGTAGTCTTTTTTCACTGATTTTTTTACGAGAGACTACAACAGGTAAATTTATCCTGCAGCCTGGGGGTAAAAAATGAACGTGAACTTGGCAGGATGACAACGTCCAAATTTGGTAATCAGTTATTTTGTATGAATTGTCAGTTAACTACGTGCTATGTATACAGTATAAATGATCAGGGGGAAATGCAAAAATGCGTGATGAATGCACAATTTACGACGTCCGATACAGTTTACTTGTGGTTCCTATGACGTGTTTTTTGTATCAATATCGTAAACAAAACAAGGGAAAGGTTCTTGGGGTTGTTTCTTGATCTGTCTGATCTCCCCCCCAGTTTTTTTTGGGTTTTTTGGCTTCATACACTGGATTTCGAGAGCCGATAGGGGCAAAAGGGGATTAAACACCTCGGAGGGCTTCAATATTGGGTGGTTTTACCGTCGGGTCTCGGTGGTCTGCATCAAGGGTCCCGTCGCCACGGATTACCTCCACATCAGCCGCCGGCACAAAAATGACACAATAAAATAGCGTGAAATGAAAATCACGTGCAGTGTAACAAAAAATCTTGCAAACACATGTAAGATTGCTATCCGAATCAGACTAGACACCCGCAGTGAGTAAAAAAGGGGAAAGTGAGTCAATACCAGAAGAAAGCGCCTCTTATTTGGATAGGATACCGGACTGGTAGGATCTGGGCGGATTTTATGAGGGCGAATCGATTTTTATTCACATTCTTATAAAATTGAATAGCTCAAAATTTTTTTGTAAACTGTATTCGATTTTTAACCCGAAATCGAAAATTCAGATTCAGATCTCAAATTCTTGAATTATGCAAATACAGCTTTAACCAGTTTTTTATCTCAAAATTTAAACAAAATTGAGTTTATTTGCGGTTTCTGAAACGAATTTTTTTCTTTGATTGAATCCAAAAATCTGAATACAAAAAAACAAACGATGTCAGTTTCCGTTTATTTAGTTGCTGGGCGAATACCTGACAATACTGGATATAACCCTACCCGACACGGCCAGGGGGATCAGGCCGAAAAAGTCCGTCAGACAAGCTAAACAGTCAGTTTCCGTAAATTCGATAGACTATTTATTTATTTTTATTTACCGTCAATGGTTAGCAGCACATACATATATCATAATGTGAATCTATGCGACGTCTATATCAGTTATATAACATACATATTTGATTTGCCTCACCCGTGTCCCTTGCTCTATCCCGTGTCAAACAAGAAAACGAGTGAGTGACAAAGTCAATCAATCACAAAAGAAAATACATACATATCCTTTCCGCCGAACAGGTCTTTCTCCCAACTTCCCTAGATCCACAAAAAAAATAATGTTTTTTTTTACAATTTATACATCGGGTTTTTTTACACGATTGAACATTTGTTTAACAGAGGTTATAAAAAAACTGACAGGATGAAAGAAAAAAATGAATCTGAATGAATCTACACCGGGGTCAACATGGTCGCCGTCGCCGTCGACGGGAAAGGAAAAAGATGAGCAAGAGTCGATCCTCACTGGGCTGCTCGATGCAGGCGGACGTTGACAATTTCGCAGAGATTAGGCATTTTGATTGGAGGTCCCCAGTAATTGACACCCGATGACACGTAGATCTGTGTACCGCTTTCTTCGTGTTTGTACAGACCAAAGAAGTACTTGTTGCTGAAGAATGACAGTGGCCAGACTACGAACATCTGACCCGCGTGTGTGTGGCCTAAAAAATAGGAAAATTATAATTACGCAGTTATAAAAAAATCTACGAACTGTGAAATAGTTTAAAAAAAGCTAAAAAACAGTCGAAAAAAGTTTTTACAGTTATAAAGAACGTCAAAAAATACACATTAAAGCTTGCGCAGTTAAAAAATAAAAACAACCAAAACTAACCCGAAAGTATCAAATCGACGTTCTTTCCGATTTTAGGCAACATGTTGATCACCTTGCCGGCGCCGTTGGGCTGGTGGACGAGCATGACGGTGGACGTGTTGTTGGGGCAGTCGGCGAGTGCCTTGGCGGGGTCCATCATGTGGCCGGGGAAGTGAATGGCCTCGGTGTAGACGTCGTCAACTCCGGCGAGGCAAAGTTTGGCGTTGGGGGACTTTTCGAGGACCACGCCTTTGTTGTGGAGTGCCGTGATGTTGAGATCGTTCTCGAAGTATGTCATCCAGTGATCCACGTTCTCGTGCATGTACTCGTGATTTCCAGTAACAAAGTACTTTCCATACCGTGCCCGGATCGAAGCTATGGGCTTCGTGCGGGGAGCGAGAAAATCGACGTAGCCGTCGACAAGATCCCCGCTGAAGGCGACGACGTCGGGTTGGACCTGGTTGATGACCTGGGCGATTTGTTCCATGCGTGCCCGACCGACGGTTGGGCCCATGTGGATGTCGGTGACCAGGACGATGGAGAAGCCGTCAAACTCGGCAGGCAGGTTGTCGATGGGGATGTTGAGTGTCTTGAGGTTGGGTCGCCCCGTTGCCACCGAAAAGCCATGGGCGCAGACGATGAACGCGACAATCAGGGCAATCCAGGTGTGCATGTTTTCGGAACGCAGGATGGGGGTTGTTGTTTTGGGCGCGACGAGGTGAATGATGCGCTCGAGGAAGAAGAACGCGAAAAGCAGAACTGAGGCGTGGATATACGTTCCAATTGCCATGAAACTAAAAAGTACAAAACTTATGCCATTTTCACTCAAAAATTTTAATTGTAATTGTAATTAAATTTGCAGTTTTTTCCGTAAATTTTTTTTTCAAAAATTTAAATAGCAAAAAAAAGTGAAATATTTTTTTAAATATTTTTTAAAATTATTTTTAGTTTTTTATTTCTTTTTTAAATAAATAAAAACAGTTTTTTTAAATACAAAAATTATGAATTTTCACCAAAAGGAAGCAAAAGTGATTTCGACAGTTTTTCATCAAAACAGGCAAATACAGAAAAAACTACCGCTTTAAACAAAAAAAAAGATTGCATTTTACAGCAAAAATTACTGAATTGGATATTTTCAATTTTTTATCCAAAAAAGTAAAATAATCAAAAAAAAAAATTTTTATCAAAAAAATTCTATGAAATCCGCAAAAAAAAATCAACAGAGAACAGTTTCCCCAAAAAAACTCACCAAACAACCGGAAAGAAGAAATCACCCGGCAACGGTACGTAGAAGAACATCCACGATAGATGTGCCATTCCGACCCATGCCAAAGCGAACGGGATGACAACCTTCTTGCCGTGTCTCGCCCAGAGGCTCTTGGACGAGTGACCGGGTACGAGGTGGATGAGTCGCTTGTAGATGAACGCGGAGACCATGAGCATGCCGAGCTCGATGAAGAGGAGGAGAGCGATGCGTGCCATGCCGGGTAGTCCGTTAGCAACGAAGAATAGTCGTGCTAGGAGAAATAATCCATCTATTACGGCAAGTATCAGTATCAATTTTCGTGGCATGCCACCAAATACCCTGCAAATAATATCATTTTGATGATCTTCTGTGGATTTTTTTGGCGGTGACGGTGGTTGTGGTGGTTGGCCAGTCGGCGACACAACAACTGCGTGCATAGTCTGCCTGCCTTTGCCCAGATTGGTCAGAACAGCGCATCTCGCAACGGATTGCGTTATTATTCAATCTATCTACTATTGTTGGGGTTACAGAGGACAAAAAAAGAGTAGAGAGAAAAGTTATCCAAGTGGGGGCAGTCGCCAAAAAAACGATTATGCACGATTAAAACCAGACGCATGACTCCCGACGCGATCGAGCAAAACTTGTTCCGAAGGTTCCGATCGTTCGTTTGTTTCTACACGCAATCATACCGATGAAAAATGAAAACAAGTGAAAGCACAAATCATACATCAACCAACAAAAGGCGCTATTTTGAAACCGGGCCCGTTCGGTAAATGATCCATCCATCCACAGAGTGGAAAACCACTCACTTTCATCATCGCAGTGCACATAAAAGACACATTTTTGCGCGTTTTCACAAAAAAAACTTATGTCAGCGTACAAAAGTTCAGATTCCCACAATGATGACAATAAACAGTCTACTTTTTTTACTTTTACACTTTTACTGCAGTTTAGCCAAAAAAAAGAAAATCCAAATAAAATTCTTCGTTGTAGGAGCATGCAAGAACACAAAGAATGTCCTACGGGCATGCATGCATGCTAACATAAGCGTGGATGGCTAATAAAATACCGCCGCTGCCTGTGGTGGTTGGTTACGTCACCTCTTCTTCCTCAAAGAAGAACTTCTTCTTCTTCTTTAATTCTGGTCATGCGTTTGTTTATATCGATTTTGTATGTATAAATAGTTATAGGGTCAATTTTGCATCTCGCTTAGCACGTCTATAAATATTCACATGGCTGGCGGCCGCGTGAGAAGCGTCATCAACGTGTAATTACATTTTTATTATATTTGCTTTTTTTTAAAGAAAAGAAAGAAAGAAAGAAAAACAACAAAATTATTCCAGTCCGCCCGCAAGCGTTATAGAGCGAATTCCCGTTAAAAAAAAGATAAACGACCACATTCGGCTTGCATTTTGAATTATGACCGGGGTCAAGGATCACATTCTTGGCCACATGCTTTTCTTGGAAGTTCCCAAGCGTCCACTGACACGAGATACATACTTACATATGCGCCTGACTCTCCGCAAAAACAAAACAAACTCCACTGGCAGGTGTCAAAACTGAGAAAAAAAACTACTGATGGAAGATAAATTCCAGATTGTCCAGATTGCGGGTCTGACGTAGAAAATACGTCAAATGTGGCGCTTTGAGGCCAGAAATTTTGCAGAGTAACTGTCAGTCAATAATAGCCACAAAAAAAAGAAAAAAAAGCTCAACGACCCGAACTAAATTCGCGGACACTAAATTCGGGTAAATTTCGAGAATTGGAGCTATAAAATCAAATACGATATTTTTTTTGATAAAAAATGTCGAAATTAGCTCAAAAATTATAGAAACACTGTTAATCGACGTGAAAAAAAGGCAGATTACCCTAAATTACATTTTTTACCCATTTACCCCAAAAAACACCTTCAAACCCCCAAAAACCAACAAACCTGGCATGAACGTAATCGAGAGTATACTTGAGCCGTTCAAGAAAGGTAGTCGGTAGAGGAGGAAGCGTCGATAGCGATTCGCTGCTCCCAGAGCGACCGTCAGCGTGGCGTCTTCGGTTGTGTCGTCTCGCCTCCGGGTCGCCTTCGTCGCCCTCTTCTAGACCGTTGCCGGGCTGATTTGCATCGAGGATAGACGATGCCGCGTCTTCGCCGGTCACCGAAGTCGCAGCAGACGAAGAAGAGGGCAGAAGCAGTGAGCGTGAGTCGTCGTCGCTGCAGCCAGGTGCGATCGCCGCGTTGCCAACCGTCGCTGTCGTTGTCGCAATCGACGATTCTTCGTCAAAGTCTTCTGGGTTGTGGCGACGCGCGGACCCAGAAGAATTGTGCGTGTCGGCTCCGCCTGACATGCTGGTCGATGATGGGTGGGGTCTCGACGTGGTCTGTTATTTATAAACATAATTACATAAATATTTAGGTTACTCTCGCGTAACTCGATAAAAAAGTGAAAACAAAAAAATGGCGCCGCGTTCGAAATTCGAAGAACGGTCAACGTTCAGCGTTCAAATATAATAAATATGTCAATTCAATCATTCGCGAGACAAAAAAAAACAGAACAACTTCACAGAGCCGCAGTCCGTGACCACGGCCCTTGGCAGCAGTGAGTGCATTCTGCTGCCTGTCAGCCCCGAGGGAACGAACGCCAAAAAGCAAAGAAAAGCCGTGGCGAAAACAAAACCCGCTAATTGCAGTTTGTAGGTCGATAAAAAAAAGAAAAAAAAGATTTATCGTATTTATCCGTTAAAAAAACCGGCAAAGGTGATGGATAAAAAAGTAAAACAACCATCTAATCTCTGGATTTTTGTTCCATTAAAAGACAAGAAAGAAACTCTCGCGTGTTTTGCGAGTCTGAAAAAAGCGGAAACAATTTTGTAAATGTTCTTTGCTATAATATTTAAAAAAAAATTGAGGGGCTTTGCATCCAGGCAGCCGGCGGTCGGCGGCGTTGCAAAGCCGACCGATGTTTGAATTCTTTCCTCTTTTTCTCCCCGCCTTTTTTACCACAAAACATCCATCCCAGTTGTTAACCTTTTAAAAAAAACAAAAAAATTCCATGAAGCTGGTTAAAATTACTTATTTAGTATTCAGTCTTCGAACAATAAATTCAATTCAATTCTCCCGCTTGCAAGCAAGCTTGGCATGCTTCACGCGCGCGCGCGTACTCACTCATTAGGCACGACTTGTTTTCTCATTTTTTTCAACCCGAACAAAAAAAACGATCGTTACACCCTCAAAAATGCCCTAAAACAGGCCGGAAACAGAAAAAAAACCAACCCCAAACGAAGTCGAGGACAACGGACATTCTGCAATCAGAGGATAAGGCCCGGGACCGGGAGTTGTTGGATTTCTCGCAGGAACAACGACACGTGGCGGCCCCTCTGGGGCGTAAAACGGGAGTTTGAGATCCTTTTTCTCATCTTTGTATGCCATCTGGGAGAATCAAAAAAAAAAGAGGAAGAGTACGGAGTACGCGAAAGCCTCTGCCTGCGCCCTACGATGGATGGATGACAGAGGGCAGGGCAGGGCAAAGAATAACGGCATGTGGGACATTATCATATTTTCTGACACACATACATGCAAAAATAAATCCCTCATGAGATCGCCGGTAACGAACGCGAACGTAATAAAACAAAAAAAATTATTTCGCCTGTCTTCTGACATGAGCAGGCCAAAACACAAATTTCTGAAAATGGCAAATATCAAAAACTGGTAAACAAATGTGATAAAAACTTTGGGCACAAATAAGTAAATAAATGCCGAAGCTGAAAGAAAATAAAATTCTAATTTTAATCAACCACCTCCTCCTCCTCAACTTCTTTTTTTTTCAAAAAATAAGAATCCTGGTAAATTCTCAACCAGTCGGAAAAGCATTTCATCCGTCCACGAATTATTTTTACGTTTATTCATTGCTGTTTTTTTCTGTTCTGCATAATTAATGACGAATAAATAAATATTTAAATAAAAAAATTACCCTTGACTTATTAGCATAAATATTTATTTACTGATCTTTGTCCCCGATTTGTGCCTTGACAGATGACAAAAATTTTTATGCACGGACAAGTAAGTCAGTGCAAAATATTAAATATTAAAATAAATAAGTTCATAATCTAATCAGTGAAGCAAGACAGGGCAGGGCAATCAACAAGATGGATGCTAAGGCCGTGGCCGTGGCCGAGGCCGTGGCACGTGTAAAACCTACATAGTACCCAAACAGGTAAGCAAGCGAGAGTGTGTCACCACGACGACGACCCCGCTAGATAGCATGCATACTTGCATACATATTTGCAGCCTGGGAGATAGAAAAAAAATTGGTAGGAGCAAACAAACCGTGACGAAGGAAAAAATGAAGAAAAGGGAAATGTCCCGGCAAAGCGAAGCAAGGCGACCAAGTGGATTATCACCTCGCCTCTCGCTGAGTTTTCTCAGACGTGTGACGTATCCAGATCATCGTCATCGACCATGCCACCACCACCAATGTTACCGCTGATACTGTCGTCACTTTCACCGACGTCAGAATCGCCTCCACCAATGTCGAGGGATCGATTGGGAAGAATTGTCGTGAGGTGAAAGTGATGCATTGAGTTTTGGAATCGCCTACAAAAAACCAAAATAAATAGAGCAAAGAATATTTATCAAAAGTGTCATTCGAGTTTCGATCAATCGACAGTCATGGTCTTATCATGTCGTAAACGTCGGAAAAAAAGAATCACAGTGCGTATCGGGATCGAATGCGACACATAAAAATGAATGCACAGTGGTTAATTTTCGTGAATTGCGATAAAAAACGCAAATTTGATAAAATTGAAAAAAATGTACTAAATATTACAACCGAGCCCGGTCACCATGGCTTTTTCTCGCCGTAACCAGGGGTAAAACGGGAAGAAGAAAAACTTTAGCTTGTCCTGGGATGTTTGTTGTTTCGTTTCATAGTTCAGCGTCGAAAGAAGTTGAACATGCTTTCAAAAAATGTTGCACCCCAAAAAAAGGAAAAATCAAGGTGTATGACATTCGTTTTGATGCATTGCATGATTCAGAATTCAAAACGATAAAAAAAATAATCACGTCATATTAGTGTAAATAGTTTATGATCAAGACACAAAAAGTGTGCTGACATCTTTGACAACGTTATATGTAGTTCAGGATGGACGAACGTTCGCGAACACATTTTTCTTAAATTTATTTATTCGCGTTTTTTTGCGAACAAAGTTAAATTTTTGGAACAGAAAAAAAACAAACAAAAAATTTGGCTATTTTTTAATGTTCGTTATTTGACAAGAAAATGGCAAATAACATTCATCAAATTTAGTCGGGAAAAATTGCAAGAAGTCTTCAGGGAATAAAATTTTGCACAATTCATAAAAAAAATATTTTCGTTTGCGAACACAGTCAAAAATGTGCGCGTTCGTTAGATTTTTCAAAAACAAAATAAAAAAATATTTGTGTTCGTGGGCGTACAAAAAACGGTTGTCAGCCCGCTCCTCCTTGATTTTACCCTTATCAAAACTATCAAAAGACCTACATATATTTTTATCAAATTGGTATTTACAATCGTTGATTACGCATAAAATACTTCCTTACATCCCCAGGAACCACTTTTTCCACAAAATGATCGAATTCCATCCCATTAACCTGTTTTCCCCGAAAAACGACTTCCCAGACCTCTCGAAACTACGTCTCAGCCAGACAAAAACAACTCACTCCTGATCGAGACGGCCCATGAGTCTCGCCCTGATCGATGAAAAGGACTTCCTGACAGCGTGCGACAAGAAGCACTTGAGGGAGTCTTCGAGTGCGGTGACATCGATGACGATCTGCGTCGCGCGTCTGCTGCCGGCGGTCGCGCCTTCCACGTTCTCCCGGAGGGTAGAGATCAGTCGATTGAGCGTGTTGTCGACGATCTTCGTCACCATGGGTTTCATGAGCTGCGGTGCGAGCTGGTAAAGCTCAGCCTGGACAAAGACAATCAGCATGATGAGTTCCTTGACGTAATGCGACGCGTCTTCGACCGGCAGAATATCGTAATCGACTGTCTTGACGAGATCCGCTATCGCGGATTCCTTGAACGCGAGGTACGTCGTCGAAAAACTGTCTCGGACAATCGAAAGCTTGGCTTTGACGTTTTCGAGGATGTCAGAGGTGTGCTTGACGCCGTTTTGCCCGAGGCGATCGCAGATGAGTGGCAGCGAGTGATTGATGATGTAGTCCATGTTGCAGACCGAGATGAGGTACTTCCGGGCGGATGGCTTCTTGAGGCCGGGTTCGATCGAGGTCGGTCGAGCCGCGGCGGCCGGGGAGGACGTCGGACCCCGGTTGTCGACGTCATTGGCACTCGACAACGATGCAGAATCGTCCAGCTGAGGTTGTTGTTGGACGAGCAGGCTTCGGGGTCCCTTGGCCTAAATTTTGTTTTATTAAAGTAAAAATTTGAAAAAAAAAGTATTTTAAGCTGAATTGACGGTTTTTTGTTTGCCAACGAACATTTTGTCATTTTTGTTCGAAAAAAACAAACGCGAAAATTTTTTCCATTGTTTTTTTCTGAGTAAAACTGTCTCCCTTGTGAACCCGTAATTTCGTTTTTTTTCGTTGGGAAACGGTATTTTTACAACTTTTCGCGGTGGGAATTTTTTTTGACATTTTTGTTCGTTTTTTTTCTGTTGGTAAAATTTTGACCAATTGTCAAACGAACGCGAACACAAAAAACTAGTTCGCGAACAAAAATCGTCATTTTCAACTTCAAAAATTGCATCCAAAATTTTTGCTTCAAAAAAACCTACCCCAGCAGTAAGCAACCGATCATAACACCTTTTGATATCCAGTATCATGGCTGTGACGTAGGACACAATAGTCTCCTTGTAGACCTCCCGGCTAAAGAGATCCACCTCATGTGGATATCCATTATGCGAGAACGCAGCCTTAAAATTCGGAAGTGTATCATTGATTTCCGATTCGTACATATCCGGTAGCGATGTTTTCGACTGATTTCCCACCACATCAACTTTCCAGTTTTCGCGTTCCGCCAACGCAACAATCGTATCACCGGTCAGGTGAGTGAGACTGCCGATGACCTTCATCCGGATGATCGTACACAACTCGATGAGCGTCTTGATGTGTTCATACGTGAATTGAAATTCAATAAGGGTCTTGATCGACATCCTCAGCGTGGTCAAAGTCATCAGCAGATGGCGGACTTCGCACTGGTGGCTGATGGGTGGCCAGTCGACGAACTGGCCCGCGTACTGATTCCGGATCTCGGTCGGGAGCGCGGACGGCATGAGCGCGTTGAAAATCAGCCAGGAACCGACATTTGCCGTGTTTTGGAGCATTTGCTGGAAAACAGAGAAAATAGGAACGTGCTGGACAAGTTTTTTTTCCCATGACATAATAGCATCCGGCCAAGCGTGTTAGCGTGAAAAAAGGGCGAAACATCAAAGAAAACCTGATTTATTATCAGATTGACACTTTTTTAGGGTTTTACAAAATCGATCGTAATTCGTCAAAAAAATCGTAATTCAGATTTTTGACAAAAAAAAATCGATTTTGAGGGACAAACATTTTTTTCGTTCGATAACAAATACCAACATTTTGATATTTTTGTTTCAGAAATCAAATAAACAGCGAAAATTATTTTTTTGGGTAAAAAAAACGTAATTTTGAGTAATTTTCGTATTCCGTTTTTTTCCATGGCAAAAGTTCAGAATTTTACATTTTTTTCATAATTTCACCGAAATTTTGGTTCGTTTTATCCGCTGCGAAAATTTAGTCTTGTTCGCAAACGACACTTTTTTTTCATTTTTTTTTTAGTTTTTTTTTGCCTGGTGCTGATAAAAAAAATCAAAAAAACTCACATTGACATCCTCCTGCCTCTGTTTGTACTGTTCATCGCTGGCATTGGAGTATGCTTGGGCAAGTTTCCAGAAACTCTGTAGTTTGTCAGTTAGAATACCCAAAAGTTCGGTTACAAACTGCTGACGATGACCGTAGACGTTTTCGACTGAAAATCAATTCATCTCCGAATAAATTGTAAATATCAAACTCCGAGCAACACCAGATCAGACGGCTCATGTGTACACATTCGCCAACCAGCCAGGCTCCCCCCCTCTCCTCCAGGTAGGTAGGTTTTCAATCAAAAACAAATACACGTATTTTTTTACAACACGAGCCACCGAACCGACCCTGAAAAAGAATCGACGGACTTCTTCATAATATTCCTGTCCCTGGGACCAGGCAGGCGTTGGCTGGTTGCGCAGTTCATCGCTTTTGCTTTGATACATCACCACCACCACCTTTATTCACGTTTACGTACGTTCACGTCTCCATTACACTCGCTCTCCTGTGCGCAACCATCATCATCAGCCATCCATCCACTGTAAATGAATCCTATGCGCAAACACAAACAAATTGTGGTGATCTTTCGCTTTTTTTTCTAACACAAGTGTGTAGATATTGTGATACACCTGACTACGTGACCTGGTGATTGGTTTAGCTGGGCAATACAGCAAAACACAAGATCGATGCATCGCTATGCTGACTGGGTTCTCAGTTTTACGCCCATTAGCAAAAAACGATAAAAAAATTGTATTGAATAAATACTTCCTGATTTGAAAACAAAAAACCATTCAATCAAAGTTGCATTCCAAATCTGACCAAAAAAATTTCTGATGTGATAAATTTTATAATTGCGAGCAACAATTATAAAATTTGGGCAAAATTCAGTTCTTATTTTAACGGTACTTACTTTAGAGCCAAACAGAATTTGCTGCAAATTTTTTTTGGCACTGATGATCAGTATAGGCTGTTTGTGTTCAAAATTTCATAATAAAACTGAAGTTTAGGCACAGTACTTCGATTAATATCACAACGACCCCCAAGGATTTCAAAATTCAGATTCCACGTTCGAATATTTCCCCAACTTCCACGAAAAACTAAAAAGTGTCAACTATTTCCCGCTATAAGTACCCAGAGCAATCCCCAACCTCGTAGATCTTTCAAAAAAACGAACAAACAAATACACGTCATTTGTACTTTGAAAACCGATGAATCATCCATTCCCACCTGTACAGGATATTTCAAAAAGCGCAACACGGAAAAAGTCGTCGTCGCGTCACTTGACTATCTATCTACCTACCTGTAATATTTACCCCCTGGCAAACATATTTCTCAAAAACAAAAAAAACAATGGTACAATGGAAAAAAAATAAAACTCACCGGGAAAAAGTCCCTCAACACGTTGTTTTTCTTCCTCGACGACCGCGTGGTAGTGTTTGTCCTGAAGCTGCCAAAAGACGTCTTCGAGCCATTTGTGATACGCCGTGATACAGTCCCAGGCGGGATCGGAAGCCGGATCGAGAACTTTGAGGTACTTGATCAACTTTGACTGCTCTTCGAAGGTCGTTGGCACGTCGATCAGTTTGTCCCGAATTCGGCGCTTGAATTGCGCCATTTTTGTTTCGAGTACGGAAAGCACTGAAAAAAAATTTTTTGGGTGACTGAGAAATTCGATCTTTTTTTCTCAAGTATTTTTGGGGTTTTGAGAATTTATAAATTCGCACGTAGGCTACTTCTACGTTTTTTTTGAGTCTCCACGAACAAAAAAACTCACCATCCTTGAAAAGTGGAACTTCGGTATCCTTGAGCAGCGACTTGGCCCGAGCGTAGTCATTCAAAATTGTCGAATATTCGCCCTAAAAACAGAAAACACTCATTTTTTCCATTTTGTTCGTCCCAAATAAAATTATGTACGCGCTATTGTTTTTTTTCGCTTTCAAAAAAGAGAAGAATCGACAATTTCCGGCACTTTTTCGCTTTTTTTTGCCCGTAAACAGGTTTAAGCGAACTAAAGTACTTTTCCGGCAAACAAGTCGAAGAAATTTGCGCCAAAAACAAACAAATGACCGTCCGGGACTAAAATAGCCTCTGTGCTTGCAATTTTTGTCATTCTGCGGCACTCGAGCAAGCCGGTGGTCTTTGTTGCCGTCTGGAGCACAAAAGAGTACTTCAACATGAATTTTTGAAAAGCCTGGTCTGCAGACTCTGCAGACGGCAAAAAAAACAAGTTGTGGTCAACAGCCGCGGCAGCCGAGTTTTTGCGAGTTCTGAGAATTCGTAGACCCCTATTTTAACTTTTTTTTTTGCTATCAAAAGACACGCAAAAGTGTCTCGGATCGGAAAAATGGTACCTTCAAAGAAAAATTATTATTCATTTTTCATGGAAATAAAAAACGTTGTCAGAACGATAAACGGGACACCAACCATTCATTTTAGTTGAAATTGGCGCGGCTAGGTAAACAATTACCCCAAAAAGACAGAAAAAAAATTTTCTCCCGAAAAAAAGTAAAAAAAAAATTTGGTCCACCTAAAAAAAGTTGATTCCTTAAAAAAATCAATCGACAAAGACTGAAAAAAAATATTGTCCACTAAAAAAACTCAAAAAAAACTGAAAAAAAATTTTGTTCACTTAAAAAAATCGATCCAAGTTAGAAAAAAAAATTTTATCCCTTAAAAAATCGACCAAAAAAAATTGATTCCCTGCAAAAAAATTGACCCGAAAAAAAAAATTTTGTCCCCCGAAAAAACCCCCACCTTGGCCATGTTCTCGTCGATGGTCTCAGGAAGCATAAAAATGAACCTGAACCTCGTCAGAACCGATAACGCGTTCCTCGTCGTGTCAGCAGTGTCTTTCCGACTGAGAACATCCTTGAACAAATTGTCAGACGTCTTTTTGGAATCCTCAATTTTTTTGGACAGCGTAGTCGTCAGTGGCCACCTCCCGGCCTTCTTTTCAGCTTCGATCGCGTCGTGGAGCAGGGAGAGCGCGTCGACGCAGCTGATGAGCGATGAGAGATTCGCTTTGTGCACGTCTTTCGTCGACTTGCGTTCTTTTTCGGCGTCCAAACGAATGTTTCGGATTCCACGTTCGAGATCCGCAAGACTCGTTCCCCGGTGGTGCTCCAGAAGATACCAAGCAGGTGAAAAACTTTCCATTCGCCGATTTCCGGAGCCTTCGGGAAAGAGTCTTTGGAGTTCGGCGGGATCGATCGGTTTTTTCTTGCTCTCGACTTTGAGCCCGAGCATGTCGTCGGTTTCGATGCTTTCTGGCAAATTTCGGGCCACAGTTCGACCCGGGACAGTGTGTGATTCATCGACCCAGACTGAGCTTTCCTGGAGAGGCGAGATTTCCTCGATGAAGACTCGAAATTTCATTTCGGATGTTCCCCGGCCCCCGGAGGCAGTCACAATGATGACATCCCCGGGCCCGCGCTTGGCTTGCCCCAGGCGAGCCACAATCTTCGATGGCGATTTCCATTTTGCCGATACGAGACAGTCTGTGCCGCAGATGAACAGAGCTACCAGGTCGTTGGGATCGGTGCCCAGATTCTCGCCTCGAATCGTGATCTGCGTGCCTGGGATGCCTTCCTTCGGGGACAGGCCCGTTACGAGCGGGGCTCCTGGACGCCGCATGGTCGTGGGAGCTGCAAAAACTACGCAAATGATGTAAAACACGTTTTTAAGGCATGGAAATGCAAAAAAAACGGTAAAAAAACGATAGGTTTGACAAAAAATGGCATCAATCGTAATTTTTGAAATTTTCGCTCCAGGACCTTACAACATCGTTACGGTATCATCAATTTTTTGGGTTGTTGAGCTTATGGAAGGCATGGAAAACCAAAAAAAAAGGTAAAAAACGATAGGTTTAAAAACAGTAACATCAATCGTAATTTTTTGAAGTTTTCGCTCCAGGACCACAGATAACTTACATCGTTACGGTATCATCGATTCTGTCTTTTTTTTAGTTTTCCAGGCCACTTTGTGTCCATTATTTTACATTTTCAATGTTAAACGTGATTTTTAATCCAGCAACATCCAATTTCATGGAACAAACCAGAACACAAAATATTCAGTGGTTTTATAAAACCGCACCAACAATTCCAACAAAAAACCCATTTCATCTATTGTCCGACACCGAAACACTGCATTAACAAGATCCAGGACCAGGAAAAATACCTTAACACAGCTTTGTAAACGAAAGGGTCCAAAAAAAGCAGACATGTATTTTATACGTACAAAAGTCTTTCTCCGTCCCAGCCACTTTCTCTGACTCCTCGTGCATCCAGTGGATGCGATGGATAACCCAACAACCGACACGACTTAACAATAGACAAGGAAGAGCCTCGAGGTAACAAATCGGAGGGTGGATGATTCCGCGTTGAGTTAGTTAACCAACACGCGGGACAAGAAAAAAGACCGATTCACTACTGAGTACACACGCATCTCTCACGCAACTAGTTTGACACTACTTTGTACAAATGTGCTAGGACCTATCTTCTCGACATCCGTGATTTTACACAAAAGCCAAATCAAGCACGCACAGGTGATATCCGACCCGATCAAAGTTTATTTCAAGCAAGATCCGGTTAAAAAAAAATTTGAGCGCCGTTGTCGTGGTCCCGGGGAGAACGGCGATCTTGCAAGTTGCATGTTGCGGGCAGTGTTGAGAACACTTTTTGTCCTTTTCAGACAACTTTTTTTTCTCGTTTTTTTTTGCTGCTCGTGGCTGCATCTGGTTTTTCACCGCTCTTCTGTCTGGCTTTTTGTTTGGTTCTCTCGTGGAAGAATTGCTTGTTCTCCTCGTGGACCTGATAGAATAGGGAGGGGAAGTGACTTGATGCATCCTGTTCTCTGGTTTGTTTGGTGTAGAGGTCATCTGTTAGCATCTGGGGGGGAATCGATCTTTTACGATTTTTTGAGATTGTGTCGAAGGCATGAAAATAAAAAAAGCTTTTTTAAAGTGTACAAAAAGTGGCCTTAATCGTAATTTATTAGTTTTCGCTTTAGGACCTTACATTAGATAACTTACAGTATTGTTACAGTAATTTCCTCTTTTTTTTGGTTTTTTGAGGCTTTTGGGGTATTTTTTTATTTTTGATCGCAAACGCGGTTTCATAAACTTGAGTTAAAAATAGATTTCTTCAATTTTTCAATTCCGTGGGACGCTGTTGACTTTTTGAACACCCACATGGCGCCATCAGGCTTTTTTTAAACTCAAGTCAGTTGCAGGGTTGTGTTTGTTTACAAAACTTCGCACTTGTCTTTATTTTTGATTTTGACGCTTCGTCAAGGTTTATGAGTCATAATTTTTTGAAGATCATTTTTTACAAAAAAAAAGGAAAAGAAGTGTAACAATTTTATTTTCCATCGCAATGGCATATTTTTTTCAAAAAAAATAAAATAAAATTTGTAACAGTTTTATTCTATAGTCTAGTCATAAATCGTAGGAGACTCTAGCGTCGAAGGAGGTGAAACCGGCTTTGGGTTTGGGTTTTTGCAGCCTCCGGTGTCAATGATTTTGTGTAGTCAGTTGTGTATAGATTGTTCTGAAAACTGTACGGTTTTTAAAAAAAATAACAGCGAGAAGCAGCCGAATGACTCACGAGTACGATATCTATGAGGGTTGCTCATCAATCGATCGTACTGACTGATGATGCGTTTTGAATTTTCAATAATGTTTTGAACCAAGATTCAGTCTGTTGCGAAGGTCTCGAGGCAAAATGATGGATAACAGGGGGTTTTTGTTCTTTTCGAAACATCCCTTCGAAGGTCCCCATGTAAGGACCGAAGTGGTGACTCTGGAGTAAACCACAGCTTGCAGGGAACGACGTAATCGGTGCTGGCAAAGTAATCCGCGTGATCCGGCTTGAACGCGAACTGTTCTACCAAAGTGCAGCTAAATCATACAATTTTTTATCTCACTGATGCTTTTTTTACTGATTGAGGTGTACCTGCCAAAAACAGCAGAATGACCATCGACTGGCTTCAAATCGGGAGTGTTCGTACTAACGAGATCACAAATTCTGCAAAGCAAATAACGATAGCATACAAAAATCAGAACAGCTAAAAAAATAAAAATTGGACTGATTTTCATGGAATAGAATTTTGTGGCCCCTGCACAGATGTTTTTTTAGTCTTCAAATGCCGTAAAGCTTGAAACTTCTTGAAGTTAATGGTTCATGTTGTAGAAACGTCCAAAAAATAAAGGTCAATTATTCAAAAGAATATTTACATTGCAGCCAAAATGAACAGTTATCAATTCCCGCAACGACTTTACAACATTCGCGCAAGATGCGTTATTTGAATTCAAATAATTCTTTCTGGCGAAAGTTTTTTTTTAAGACCCACTCTGTGAGCTTTTTTATTTCCGACGACACAGGCATTTTACACCTTCCGATGTTTTGTGCCAAAATTGTAGGCACTTATGGGGAGGGTCCAAATACCCCTATCAAAAATTTTTTAGATGCCGGATTCTGGAGCTACGGCTCCTGGAAGTTTCCGACGTCAAATTTTCAAAATGCTTCAAAAATTCTGATGATTGGTACACAGGGGTATCTTGGCACGAGAAATCTACTGGTGTATTTACTTTTGTCAAAAAACATCTGTTTGTTTTGAAAAACCATGTTTTATGGTTTTCCCGCCTATTTTCGTCCGTTGCTTGGCTCCAGCATCCGTATTTTACTCGCCGAGGCCGTTTTCACAGTGAATTCTAACATTACATATTGTTACCTCTCGCAAGAAGTCAAAGAAAAAATTTATTTGCATACCTTTTTTTCCACAGAAACCATTTTGTAACGCCAACTAGGGTCAAAAACGGGCAAAACCGCGAGAAAGAAGAGAGCGGTATGCGTGCGTCGCAGTTCGGCGCGCGTTCGCACGTTGCGCACATGAAAAGAGACCCGTTCCGACGTATTCTGTGCACTTTTTGCCCGTTTTTGACCCTAGTTGGCGTTACAAAATGGTTTCTGTAGAAAAAAAGGTATGCAAATAAATTTTTTCTTTGACTTCTTGCGAGAGGTAACAATATGTAATGTTAGAATTCACTGTGAAAACGGCCTCGGCGAGTAAAATACGGATGATGGAGCCAAGCAACGGACGAAAATAGGCGGGAAAACCATAAAACATGGTTTTTCAAAACAAACAGATGTTTTTTGACAAAAGTAAATACACCAGTCGATTTCTCGTGCCAAGATACCCCTGTGTACCAAAAATTAGAATTTTAGAAGCAATATGAAAATTTGACGTCGAAAATTGCAGAAGCCCGTATCTCCGGAATCCGGCATCTGAAAAATGTCACATACCGAAAAGTTGACCCTCCCTATGGGTGCCAACAACTATGGCACAAAACATCGGAAGTTGTAAAATGCCTGTGTCGGACGGTCCACCTTACGAATAAAAAAGCTCACAGAGTGGGTCTTAAATTTTTATGCATTTTCGTTTTTTTTTCTGTTTTCGACATTGACTGAAGTGTTGGCCAACGCCTAAAAAAATTTCAGCGTCATGTATAATTTTTTATGCTCTACGATTGGTGGAATTGTGCTGAATAAAATTATTTTTTCTATCAATCACAGAACAATTTGTGGGTAAATAGGTATGTGTAATCACGGGTACCATGAATTTTTGCGTCGTTTTTGGGTTGGTTGGTTGTTGTGGTGTTGTTTGTTGGCAGCAGCGCCCCTGTGTACGCCTGGCTGCGTCTTGTCCTTTCTCTCAATCAGTCCAATCAATTTGATTTTGTTTCAACCACAGCCGATCGAGCCGGTGTTGCATAAATATGTATGTATTTCTATTTTTTTGTTTTATTTTGTCATTGATCTTACTCAACTTTTTTTTATTATACTTTTTTTTTAACTTTTGTCTTTTCTGTGTTCTAAGCAGCAGCGCGTGCAGGTCGATCTCTGGCGTGAGTAATGCCTACAACCTACGCAAACCTGCCGCCTACCCGCCTCGGGCCAAGTGCAACAGAACAAGCCGCAACAAAAATTTATTTTTTTGAAAGAACAAAACAAAAACCAGAAATACGTCACTTGGCTGCAAAAAAATTTTTTTAGGTAGGTATACTCAAATTACTCAAATATCATTTTTTTGCAGTTAAAATATATTTTTTAACGAACCTTGCCAGCGTTGTTTATGTTGCATCCTTCCCTTCAAAAAACATAAAAACATCTGATCGATGAAAACAAACAAAAAATTTTTAACGACGCTCATGAAAATTCATCGAAAAATCTTTTATTTACGACCCGACGAACCCTTGGAAAACAAAAATAGTATACTAACACTATAAAAATTACTTGACATTCTTAACGAACCACCATCGACCGAAGTCGGCCGCAATCATTGCCACCACCGCTCAGATTTACCAAAAAAGGCAATTACTCTCACCTGGAACGAACCGAACTACCGGTACACCGGTGTTGAGAAGACCATGATTTTTTGTGGTGGTGCTCCTCGCAAAAGGGATGAAAAAAGTGGTGGTGGTGGCTGCGTGAAGGGGACGTTGTTGTCGTCGTGACCAACCACCCCCTGCATCCCAGCCCAGCTCCGACAGCCCCAGCCCAGCCCCAACGGTGCATCCGAACAACACTTGTTGTTGCCGACGACCGGGGGCAAGGCGGCGAAGGAGGCTGCAGCCAGCAGAAATCGTAGTCATTCACAGCCCCCCCCCCCTCCCTCTGCCAGTTGGAATGCACGCATGCAACATGTTTTTTTTTATGTTCTCAAGGAACAAACACCATTCTTGTTTATTTTTTGTTGTAAATATGTATTACATGGAGCTGTTTGATTGTCCAAAAATAGTCAAATGCATGCACATAAATTTTTTTTGCAACGTATACATATTTTTTGAGATTCTGATTAACGGTTGCATCATTTTGACGTACTTGTACAGTTCCTTGGCATTTTTTTCGGAAATCAGAAGTCGTTAAATAAACCACATTTATGTATGCAATTTTGTTTGTTTGTTTCACTTCACTTGCGTGTTCCTTTTTCATCCCCTAAGGCTTGTTTACCCAAGTAGCGAGTGTGTCTTGATTACGCGCGTGCATGGAATTTTTTTGGAGGGTATCAGTAAGTCAGAAATTTTCAAACGAGGCGGTAATCCTTTTGCAGAGTTTTTTTTTTGTTTCGCTGCACTTTACTCGCGTTTTTTCCCGTTTTTCCGTGTCCGCTGTTTGTTTACTATTTTGAAACAAACAAATCTCATTGGCACAACCGGATTTTCTTTCGAAATCCGTTTTTTTTTGCTCAATTTGGCTTTCCTAAATCCATTTTATCTTTCTTTCAACATTTTTATTTTTTTCAGACCCCAAAAATGTTCAAAGAAAGATACCGAATCATAATAGCGGCCCTGACAACTTTGGCACTGGCCGTCATTTTTGGCAACTTTTTATCCATCAACTGGGCCATCCGGTGCATGACCGAGGAACAATTTCATTACGAAAACTTTACCATTGACCTTGGATTGGGTTTGTTTTTTTATAAATTTTTTTTTCTGCCGAACAACGTGCAATCAATTTTTTTTTAATATTTTTCAGATGTTTTTGACAAGGTCGACTTCGATCCCCCGCGACCCCCGGATGCACCCAAGCCACCGACCGCCGATGTTCCGGCATGGTCGTTCCCCGACATCGACACGCCGTCCATCGGCTTTGACTGGAGGACGTTCAAGCTTGCTCGGCACAATCCTTCTCTTTTTCTCCGGATTGTCAAGCGAGTCGCCCAGGAAGTGGGTGTCAGACTGGCCGAGCGTGCCGGTGAGGCCCTGGATCCCACAAAGGTCGACTTTTCTCAGTTCAGCAATGGTTTGTCACTTTTTTTGGTTTTTTTGGTTATTTTCCATTTTTTTAGGACTGAACATCTCGGACTTGGATTTAAGCATCGTGGACAACCTCAAAAAATACCTACTCGAAAAACTCGCTTCTGGACAAAAAACTCTGGACATTGTCGACCAAACAACCCAGAATTTGACGTCCATCGATCCTGCGAATGTTGAACTGACGAACATCACCTGGAGCGGTGAGATCAACGGCCGCATCAAGGTCATCGACAAGCCCGCGGATTATTACTACACCTCGACGGACCTCGTGCTCATCTTCACCGTCGGCGCTGTCGGAGCGCTCTTCGGCGTGCTGCTCTTTTCCCGTCTCCAGGCCCGTCGAGGCCTCCGGACGACCGTCGCCATCGCCGGCGTGCTTTCAGCCATTGCGACCGGTCTCCTGCCCCTCGTAGCTGCCCTCGGCGTCATTCCCCTGCTCGTGCTCCGCTTTGTCCAGGGCCTGGCGGTCGCTGTCATCTTCCCGGCCATCGGCACGGTCACTCTCGCGTGGTCCCCGCTGGATGAGGGCCACATTTTTATGGCTGCTCTCTCCTGCTTTATTCAGCTCGGCGCGATCATCGCTTACACGGTTGTCAACTTTTTCTGCTCACTTGACGCCTGGGAAGTCGCGTTTCCGGTTCTTTCTTTGCTGTCGGTTCTCGTCATTGCGCTCTGGTTTATCATCTTCCGGGATACACCTGGCGAGCACGCTAAGGTGACCATTCGGGAGCAGAATAAGATCCAGGCGAATCGCACAACTGTTGACGGCAGAAGCAAGCACAACCGGGTGAGAGTGAGTTTTTTGAATACCTAAAAAAAATTTTTAAACCAAGGAATGCGAACATTCGTTTTTTTTCGTTCGCAAACGAACACGAACAAGTGCACAATTTTGTTTGTCAAATCTAACGAACACGAAAATTTTGACCATGTTCGCAAACAGACAGCGAACATTTTTTTATTTAGGCAAATTTTTTTAATTTTTGGAAAAAAACGTAAACTTTGGTAATATTTATGCTTTTTCTTGTTTATGAAAACAGTTTTTTTGCATTTTGTATAGCTAAAGTTGAGAAATGGTGTTTTCCTTTTTTTTATCATCGAAAAAACGATTGTGGCATATTTTTTTTATCAATTTTTTTGTTTGTGAGCGTACATTTTTTCCTCGCAAATAAAAAAATGCAAAAAAATTTTTGTTTGAATGAACGCGAACAAAAAAATGAAAAAAAATGTTTGCGAACGAACGCGAACACGAAAAAATAATTTTGTTTGCCAAAAAAAACACAAACTTCGTCGAAACCATAAAAAAAAAATTCCCCCAAAACACCCATTTCCCCGATCCCTGCTTTCAAACTTTTTAGATTCCCCTCAAGCCGTTGTACACCGAAAAGTCCAACGCTGTAACGTGGCTCGCGTTCGCGGCGAAGTCGATTGCGATGGCCTACCTGCTCATCGACCAGCCCGCCCTCCTCGGTCCCCTGCTGATCATCGGACTCTTCCTCCAGCTCATCACCCGTCTCCAGGACATTTACCTGTTTCACAAACTCACCCTGCCCGTCGATACAAAAACCAAAGGCTTCAACTCCATCGCCTTTTCCGGCGCGGCCATCCTGCTCATTTTGTCTGTCGTGGCGTCATCCAAACTCGCGTCTGCGCTGCTCGTCATCCTCGCTCTCATCCTGCTGAGCTTTGACGTCGGCGGACACTTTTACAGCCTGACGGGACTCAACCGTCGTTTTCCGGCCTCTGCGCTCACTTTCGCGCAGGTCATCTTCAGCTTGGCGTACGTCGCTGTTTCGTTGCTTGTCGCGCATCAGCCGTGCAGCATCAAGGCCATCGCGGTTGCCATTCTGCTCTTTGTCGCCGGCATCGTCTACGCGGTTTTCGTAGTCGTCGAAGACCAGGAACACACGCCAGGACAGACCACTGAGCTGCCAAACGTCTCTGCGGAAGTCCAGAAACCCATTATCATTGAGAGCAACTAAATCGAGCTTCTAAATTTCATCAAGCAGTATTTCATCTTTTTGTCCAGGTTTTTTTGGTTGCCATTGTTTTTTTTTGTTGCATGGCATGCTTTTTTGTGATTGTTGTCAGATTTTAAATTGAACCAGTAAATGACAAAAAATTGCAATGAAGACAATTTTTGTAATGTTTCCAAATTTTGAAAAATTGGATTTTACAGATGTTTGGGTTTAAAAAAAATCTTCAAATAATTTACATTTTTATAAAAAAAATTCTTCTTGAAATAATTTACATTTTTATTCTGAAAACATGCAATATGCCGATTTCAAACGCAGAATATGTGGAAAATTTATTTTTTTAGCACAAAAAATACATGTTTCGTCAAAAAATTTCGGGTTCGGGTGGAGTACCCGGAAGTCCGCTATTTCTTGCATCTGAACTTTGCGCTGACAATTTTAATAACAAAAAAATCTCCCTGATATGCAAAATACGCATATATATTCTCATGCGAAATAAAATCATCATATATCCCAAAAATAATTTTTTTTTAAGAGTCATGTATGCGGTATTCATGTAGCACAGGCAGCAGGCAGAAAGAAGACCGTCATCAGCCAGTTACATCCACAAAACCTCCTCGGAAGAGATGGTTGACGAAAACGAGAATGGAGAGCGTCTCGTCATCAGGCTCGACATTGACCTTCGCAAGCATACATGTTCTTTGCATCGGAGACGCTCGGCATCTGTTTTGAACACCGGAAGGCGATACACCCCGCCTTTTTCCCACAAACCGGCGAACAGAAACAGGAGATCAAACTCGCGAAGCACGAGTCTCTCGAGGAGCACTTCCTTTTTCTCTGACACCGATTCTGTTTCACCAGTGGCTGAGAAAAAAAGTTTGTTTGCTTCACCCGATTTTCAATATTAAAATTTTTTTTTATTTAGTGGCCGACGTTCCCCGTCACGTTGAACTCTTCCGTGAGTTGCAACAATTCGTACGGTATCTCCAAGTCAAATACAAAATCGACGATTTTTCGGTTGCTCCGGCTCCACCGATTCAGACACTGTCTCAGCCATCGTCGGCATCGTCGAATGCAGAAAACGAATCCAGACCAACTCCGGCGTTGGTGTCATTGGATGCCCAAAGTCAGTCGAAACCACCCCCTTCGTCGGTGTCGACAGCTGCTTCGGCGGCGACAAATAAATCCTCCAAATCAAGCAGACGTGTGAGGAAAAAGAAGCTCAGATCTGTAAAGTCCCCAGCACAGATGGAGACAGAGACAGCAGAAGCTCTCGATGTCAAACAGCTGCCAGAACATGTCGACCCGATAACGCCGGCGGGAGCCTGTGTTATGGGAGCACTCACAGGCATGAGTCTTTCGCACCCGACTTCGGATGACGGGTAAGTGCTGCGAACTGTTGCAAAAAGTTGGTTTGTCAATGATCGGATTACGGAGTTTAGAAAATCGCCTAAAAAACACGACTTTCGATCGCCGACTAATTCTAATCATTCTTTGCCGTAAGTTTTGACCAATTTTGAGAAATCCGAATTTAGAGGCTTAAATTCTGACCAAAATATTATTTTCTTAAGAAAAAAAAAATTAAAATTGTTTTAAGCTAAAACAAATAATTTTTAAGAAAAAAATTGTTTTAAGGTTATGCACATTTTTTTTCAATTTTTTTGATAAATGCAATTACTTTAAAATTACTTAATTTTTTTTCACTATGTATTCGCACTTCATTTTTATTCGATATAAAATTTATCTACGCCGGACATCCTCCTAAAAAACGCCCATCTGCTTTCAGATACGAACCTCAAAGTCAGACATCGATTCTGAAAGAACCGTTTAGGCAGAAGAAAGTTTGTAATCCATCAGAAACAAAGTTTGACAGTAAATCGACGTCGTTCTTTGTCTCCGCTCCAAAACAGAATCCCGGCCAGGATAGTGCGCCGTCCGCTGAACGTGCTCTAGCAACTGGTGGCAGCAATGCATCGTCGTCAAACGCGTCAATTGGATCGTATATTACGGCAATTGAGGATCTCGACGTTGATCCAACGCAGAAGAGTGAGACGCCTGCCTCGGCATCATCGTCTAAGGCATCACTGGCACCTTCGACAGTTTCGCCGCTGGTCAGGGCGACTCCTATGGCCTCCGATTCCCGGTCGCGTAATTGAAAGAAAAAAATTGTTTGTAACGTCATGACGATCGTGATACGTTTTTGATAACTATTGTTTGTGAATAAAATAATGAAACTTTGGTGCTTGTACAAAAATGTTAGCTAAATGAAAATTAAAGCAAATTATTGTTTGAAATAAAATGCAAAATAAAAAATAAGAAAATACAGAATAAATGCAAGAAGTTGTCACAAATTAAAATTAGTTGTGCGTAAATTTTTCTTCTAAATGAACTAATCCAGTTATGAATCGTTGCAGTTATATTTATGGAATGATAAAAGTATGACTAATTTTGTTAAATAAATGTTTATTTCAAGCGCAACAATAATAAAAAAATTACAAAAAAATGACGGACGAATAAGGTAATGAGATGATGCCCGTGTTTGGCTAAAAAACGAATGATAAAAAATTAAAATATAATTTTTTTCAAGATCACCTTTCTTAGTTATGGTTAAATTTATATGTAGAAGTTTGGATTAAATGTTGACGGTACCAATGCATAAACTGATGGACTGAGCAGGTTACGAGGTAGATAATAAATAATTGTACTGAAATGTTGTAAATCCGATAATGCAGGGTAGTATATTCTCTGCACAATCAGCCGATCATCCATATTTAATAATTATACATAAATATAAAATATATAAAAACACATATGCCAATATTGCTCTTATTTATGTGCGGCGTATCCAAAATAAAAGTAGCAAAAATAATGCCAGCTTCTTCTCTGTATATTGATCCGGATTCTACGCATATTATTCTTGTTGTGTTCTGTAATAACAACTTTTAGAGGTATGTAACATGCACACACAAACAAAGACACAGACAAAGCAAAAACATACTTTTTATTATTGCTGCATCATGAAGTCTTATATATGTAATACTGAAGGCCAAAGGTATAATTTTATTTGAGTTTTTTATAAAAACCGGTTGTAATATTTATTACATGTGCCACTTCCTGAAAAATCATGAGTAATAAAACGAAATGGAAGTGTTGTTTACCGTATATCGAACAAACAATAAAAAAGGTGACATCCATGCTGCTACAATACATGTACATAGTTGACTTCATAATATTCATACATAGTATATATAATTTTAAATATACATAGTGAATGTGCTATTTATATACATATTTATTTTGAGCAACAAATGAACACTCCACGAAGAGGCAAATTTCGGAAAAAAACAGCGTTGTTTGGGGGTGCTGCGTCACTTATTCTCAAACATCTGTGCATTCGGACACAAAGAACTATCAATCTTACCCGCAATCGGCATTTTTTTGGCCTCCATTATTTAAGCAATCGGTGACATTTTGGCGCTAGTATTTTTTTGTTTATGGAAAGGTTTGTGTCGTATGTCGCCACTAACTAGGACAAAGGCTGCACAATGCGCAGTCTTTGTCAGAACGGTCAGATGCGGGACAAAAACACGTCCATGCAGAGGACTGAGCCAGGAAGGGGTGAACTGCCGTTTTTTTTGTGATCGAACAAAGATTTCGAACATCTTGAGAAATCGAACAAACGCTTACATTTTTGTTCGTGTTTGCGAACGAACGCAAAAGAAACAACGAACAGATTTTTTTACGTCTTATTAAAAATTTTGTTCAAATTTTGCAGAGAAACATCTTCGATATTTAACGGAAAAAAACATAAATAAACTTCGATATTTATGTTTTCGATAACAGTTTTTTGTTCGGAAAATTTGTTTTTGTTTGCGAACAAGCTCGAACAAAGCAAATCTTTTCTCAAATAAAAACGAACGCGAAAATTTGAATTTGTACGGAAACGAATTTTAACGAACACGAACGTTCGCCCATCCTTGGATCGAGTTCTTCATTTCCCCTTACCTAAACAATCGCCGTGAGCGCACCCAATTTCTACAAAAAATGAATGCTCAATTTGTCATTTGCAACATCCACTCATTTGTTTTTACAATCGACGATACTGAAAAAATTGTAATTCAGTGTATTTTTTTAAACAGGGTATTATTTGTTTATAATAATTATTAGGACTTCCAACAGGTAAGAATGCAATTTACTCGTGTGCAAAACCGGGAGGATGAGCTCTCTGTGGCCGAAAGAGGTTATCGTCGGTGAGCACTTCTCTTCCCAGTCGTCTCGTAACTCGTTGACCGTTGCACAATCTTGAGAGTTCTGAAGTGCTAACACAAGACTGACAACTTGTTCGACAGTTCTCCAGCATCCATGGATTCGTCCGGCAATCGCCTCTTCGAGCCCAACCTGCGCACTTGACGTTGTAGTCAGCACACGATCCAGCAGTGTGGCCTGTAGGATTGCAGGTGCCACAGGCGACTGCACAGTTGCACGCCATGAGGGTTCTGTTGGATTGGCACTGACCTGCCGCTGCCCAGACCGAGCAGCAGATGTTCTCGTTGAAGCAGCCGTTTGCCTTGCACGTCGTCGACGAAGCTGCGGCGGCTGCGACGACCGTTGTCGGCTGAGCAGACATTGCACGGGCTCTTCCGACGCTGCACGTCGCAGAACGCGGGGTTGCACAGAGGTTGCAGCTTCGTCGGCAGTTTTCGGTCATCCAAAGGGGGTTTGATGTGCACTCACCGGTCGACGACCAGGAAGCGCATTTTGGGTGACGATCGGTGCAGTCTGAAAAAATGTGCACAGTTGCAGAGAATTCAAAGAATATTAAAAATCCAACCGTCCGCTAAGGTGAAAGATGGAGTGCAAACACGGCACGAAGCCTTGCACCAAAGATTCATATATCCAGGATTCCGACTGCATTCTCCGGCCGCTGCCCAAGTTATACAGCATTGGTGCTCGTTGAAGCAGTTCTAAAAAATCATTTTTGTTTTTTTTCAAAAAAACTAAAATCTGATAAAAACCAACACTAAAAGTAGAAGCAGCCGGTGGTGGTCTTGTAACAACCGGAGCTGGAGTCGTAACAACGACCGGAGGCTGCACAGCCGACCTCACGCACACTCCTCCCTGGCAGAATCCATTGTAACACGGATTCTCACCCCCAGTGTAAGCGCCGCACCGGGCACCAGCCACAATCCGTGAAGCACACCTCGGGCTACCGTGCGATATATCGCAAAACAAAAACCTAGATCCGCAATCACCGCCGTTGGCACAGTTCGGTCGAGGCGCGTATTCATAAAGATTGTCGGTGTACATGTTTCTGAGTCCGTCCTTGTTCTGCCAGGGCTCGAAAGGCTGCATGTAGGAATTTAGAAAGTGGCTACGAGCACTGCATTGTGCCGAATCTGGGGGGTATTCGGATTCACGTTGAAAACGGTTCTGAAATGTTTGTTTTTTTTTCAGCGATTTGTTGAATCGGAAAAACGCTTACCTGTCTCTGCTGTCTCCACAACTCCCAGATAAAATCAACAAAGCTATGATGAAGGAAAAAAATAGGATCGTTCGAAGACGTGCCGACGTCCAACATGTCACCGCCGACGTAGATATGCACATTGCCATGCGTATACTCCAGCACGTTCCAGTCAGGTGCGTATCGGCATCCCGCCTGTGGAGCCGTGAATGCCAGCACAGAAGCGATGTCGCGTTGACGCAGAACGTAGACAATATCTTGTTCCGTGAACAGACTTCCCTGTTGTCCGATGTTTCTTCTGATGTTTGCGCGACCCTGTAGCCCCAAATTCTCCATAAATTTGTGTGATAAATTTTTTTAACCTACCGCCAGAGTTCTCCATGGCGCAAACGGTCCAGTAATCAGATTGCCGGCGGTATCAGTCCTTCCCATGAGCTCATCTGTCCACATGACTGAAAAGCGAGAATCCGGTAAAACTGCATCCAGCGTCGAGTCCCAGTAAGGCAGGGTGACTTCCGGGTCGACGAGTCTCAAAGCTATTTCGTAGCGCTTGATGTACTCTCGATGCCACGGCAGAAAGGCCGGGCCGGAGTGCGCGCTGCCGGACTGCGTGACCGCGGAATGAATCCGGCCAAGGCGATCGTACTCGCCGCTGTTTTTGATCTGGCGGACGGCTGCGTTGTAGCGTTGGCGCTCGGCGTCGGTCAGCTGACGGTACTCCTTGCGGATGGCTTTCCGGAGAGGGCGGCCGTTGGGCAGAGTACACGAATTTGTGCCGGCGCGTCCGTTGCCGCCCATAAAGTGGCACAGACAGCCGAGATCCATGCAGTGATATGCCGTGGTTGCAATTCGAGCTAACTCAGCGCCAACCTGCGGGGTCAGGCCCCCAGCAGTTGCAGGTGGCAGAATGGATGACGAAGTCAGAATTGGTGGATTTGTCTGAAATTATCAAATTATGTATGATCGTCAACAATCAAAAATATCTCAAATTATATTTTTTTTTAAACTCACTCGAATGGTATTGTCCCATTTTGTCAGTTGTCTACACGTAATCTGAAGTGCCGGTGTCGGCGCTTGGTTGCAATCAATTTGTCCATAGCTTCTGGCAACCAAAAAACACCCGATGACAACGACAAATATTGCAGTCATCTTTTGCCTTCTGGTTGGCCTCCAAAAATGACTTGGTTCAGGTCAATCTGCGCGTCCCTGCAGGTTCAACCCCACCCACTCACGTACATAGCGCGCTCCCGTTTTCACGCAATCAAGGCGGTGGTAGTAGTAAAAAAGCGTCTAAGTTGTTGTTCGCCCGATTCAACTACGTGCAACGGGTGGAACCGGTTGCTCTCCTCTCCTCTAAAATATATCACTAAAATACAGTTCATTTTTCTTTTTTTTTTCATTATTGATTAAATACCGGGCCAAAACGGGCTTTTTCGGGCCTACTGAAAAGTCACAGGCCCCTCCCAAACCCGGGCCGAGCCAGTTTCATGCCTGCTCTGGATTACAGAGATACTGCATGATGCCATCATGAACGAGACACATGAAGAAAACCAAGACGTGAAGGTATCCAGGCAGGAGTCTCATTTTTGGAACGATGAGTGAGGTTAAAGGCGCTTGCTGGAATGGGTTGACTGTAGTTATTGCTTTTTGCCGAAGTATTATTATAAATACTAGCTGCCACGTCCAGGTGGCAACGTGGCTGTTGCATTTAGGAGCAAAAACCGGTGGCGTTTTGAGGTTTCAATTAATAATTGCATTGTCAAATACAATTTGATTTTTCTTTAAACAGATTTTTTTTTAATTTCGATTAAAATTTTGATTTTTTTTGTAAACTTTTTGATATTTTTTGACAATGCAATTATTACAAATGAAACGGTAAAACTGAATTGTCCGTTTGAATTGTAATAATAAAGCATTTCTTTAAAACTGCATTGTCCGTTTCAATTGTAATAATTGCATTGTCAAAAAGTATGTGTGTATTGAAACTGAAATGATCCACGATGCCTCGTGATTCTTGAGTCATCGGGTTTTGTTCCTAAATGCAACAGCCACGTTGCCACCAGGACGTGGCAGCTAGTATTTATATGCTTCAGCAGAAAGCAATAACTACAGTCAACCTACTCGAGCGAGCGCCTTCACTCATCTTCACTTCACTCATCGTTCCAAAAATGAAGCTTCTGCCTGGATACCTTCTCGTCTTGGTTTTCATCATGTGTTTCGTTCATGCCGGCATCATGCTGAACATTTGTAATCAAAAGACGTGTGAAAGTCTATGTGACTCTGATCACTGAGAAAAATTTGAATCGTCAGTTGTGCATTCTGACGATTTTGTTTAAAAAAATCTGACGATTTTCATCAGTTTTCAAAACTGACGATTTTCGTCAGAAAAAACTGACGATTATCAAAAACTCGATTTCGCCATTTGCGCTATAAAGCTTTTTGTACGTTAAATTGCACATGCAATTGCTTTCTTGTGTATCAGGCATTGTTTTACGGGTAAAAAGAACATTTGTGGATGGACATGGTACAAATTACAGCGTCTGGTATCTGAAATGCTAGTCCGCGGCGAAAAAAAGACGAAATCCCTGCAATTTCCTAAATAGCGATGCTGGTAGGGGGTAGGACTGCGAAGCTGAGGGTGTGCGGTTCGAATCCCGCAATACAAAAAATGTTTTTATGGTGTTTTTCTATTGTATTCGGCATTTCTAGTTTTTTGCCAAGCAAAAATACAAATGTTCGAACAATTTTGACTGCCGAAATCGGCCAAAATTGTCGAATTTGAGAGAGGTATGGTAAATAAATCGCTGTGAATGAACCAGAAGAGCTAAAAATGCGTGGGACAGCAATTCTGAAGCGCAATAAAATTCTCTAACTAATTTTGAAAAAAAATATACCCCTTGTCACTTTGAAAGTTTCGAAAAAATTGAAATTTCCGAAAAAAATTAGGTTTTCGAAACTTTTTAGAACCCGAGTCACAAAACTGATAGCACCATTGTATTCTGCGTTCATTTTTACCCCAGAGCCTAAATTTTCAAAAAAATGCATAACAAACGCGCCGTTTGTTGATTTTTTTGCCGAACCCTACTTTGAAAATTTTTGTTGCCTGGAACTCAAAAAAAGTAGGGTTCAGGAGAAATTATACACCGGCGCGTCGGAAAGAGAAAAAATTCTGAAACACTGCCCTTAGACGTAAAAGATGCTGCGGAATCTAATTTTGATATTCGTTTTTTGATCCGGTTTTGAAAATGTTTCGAAATTTTCGAAACAAAATTTTTGTTTCAAAAATTTAATTTTTTCTTGCACTTGCCTAATCATTAGGGTAGGACTAAATATAATCGTTAGAAAGAAAATTTTGTTGTGCGTCGAATGCATTTTGGATTGGGTTTCGATCTTTATTACGTACATAAATATGATTTTTCTAGTACACCCTACTCAAATTTGTCACAAATGCCAACTTTGCAAAACGGGAATCGCCTCATTTGAAAGACGATGCTCGATTCTATTTGTACTAAAAAAAGAAAGACAATAGACAATAAACGCTCATTGTTTTGAATTTTTTAAATAAATTTAATTCAACCGACTTTTGTCCAGAGCTCCAAAGCGCACCAGACTGCCGAGGCTTTCGCATGTTGCGCGCGCGAGTCAATGCATTTTGAGGATGTGGATTTCGCACAAAATTACAAAAAAATGTAACTCGGCCCAAAATTCAGTTTCTTTTATGAAATTTTGTTGACGGACAGTTTCAGGGGTGTTCTTTATGCTGACATAATTCTTTTTTTTAATTTGGTCAAAATTAACCAAATCGAAGGAGGTATGGTAGAAAAATCGCGGGGCATAAACTAAGTTAGCTAGGAAGGCAAACAAAAGCAATTGTGAAGCGAAACTAAATTCTCTAACTGATTATGAATAAAAAACTATACCTTATCACCTTAGAAGTTTCGAAAAAAATGAAATTTCTGAGAAAAACTAGGTTTTCGGAACTTTTTAGAACTCAATTTAAAAAACTGAGTACGCCATTCGCTTCAGCGTTCATTTCTGCCCCGGACCCTAACTTTTCGCGTAAATGCATTTCGAACGCGATCCATGCCGATTTTTTTACCGAACCCTACTTTGAAAGATTTTGGTGTTTGCTCAACAAAAAAAGGGAGGTTCAGGAGAAAATTTGCACTGGCGCGCGGAAAAAATATAAAATTCTGAAACAATCGCTCCAGATGTAAAAGATACTGTAGAATGCGATGCCGATTTTAGTTTTTGGATTACGCTTCGAAAAAGTTTTGAAAATTCATATTTCAGGAAAATTTTTTGTAAGCTTGAGTTTTTCAGGCATTTGAAAATTTTTTTGAAGCATGTGCATATTTTTATTAGATAGAGCATTTTGTTGTGCTTCGAAATCATTTTTAACCGCATGTGTAACTTTATTTTTTACCAAGTAATGAATTTTCTAGTACACCTCCTTTAATTTTGTCAAAAATGAAAATTTTGAAAAACGCCAGTAGCCCAGTTCGAACGACAATACTTGATTCTATTTTATCAAAACAAAAAACTTACAAATATCTATTCAAAAACCTAAGTTTTCGAATTTAGAAATAAATTTCGTCTAATTAATTTTACGACACGCGCGTTCTGCGACTTTTACGTTGTCGAGGAGTCTCAACACGAATGTTGCGTCGCAGCGCTCGGCTTGATCAGCCCAACTTTGTTCTTTTTTTGTCTATGTTCTTTTTTTCGCGTTCGTGTTGTAATTGTTGTTTTTTAGCGTGAATTGTTTTGCTTTTGTTTCAGACTCATCCGGCGACACCCTCCAAGCATGTACAATCTACCGGCACCCTTATTCGAGCGAACCTTCCTCCACCGACGTAGGTTTTTGAATTTTTCCAAGTTTTGGGGCGTTTTCACTATTTTTTGTATACCAACCAAGTTTTAATCATTTTTTTTCCGTTTTATGCGATTGTGCCATGAGAGTTCTGCGATTTGTTAGGTAGGATTGCGCTGCGACAGCTGGGTTGCCAAGATTTGGCTTCACAATTGCAAAAAAAGGTGAAAAATGATTGAAAGGCAGTTGGCATCAAATTTTTTGATAAAAAATGGCTGGGGTTTTATTTTGTATTCAGTAAGTCCTTCAAGCTTTCAGATTACTTCACACAGCCTTCAGACATCCTTGCCTGCATGCAAAATGTAAGTTTTTGGAAAAAAATTGAAATCCGAGTTAACTTTCTTGATTTTTAGGCCCAATCGGCTTCATCAACGATCAAGGGGCAGCGGTGAAATCGACGTTGACGACGACGACATGATGATCTTCAAACGATGACTCAACAATGGCTGATACGGTTTCTGGTCTACTTCTGCGACGGACTACACGCCAGGCACGAACAAGCAACATCGCCACCACAGACGACAACTGCCACCACAGATCTTTTTATTGTGATAAGTCGTTGATTTTTTGTTTGATTGTGATAAATTGTTATGTAAACTGTGTATATAGGACACGGAGGGCACAAAAGGGTGAGGCGAACGGCAAAAAGCAGGGGGGCGAAAAAGCGGGAGAAAAACACGATCGTCATTTTTTTCTGACGAATTCGTCAGTTTTTTCTAACGATGCATTCGTCAGTTCAACTGACGTCTGTGCACAGCACCAAAAAACTGACGAATTCGTCAGAAAAAACTGACGATATTTTTTTCAGTGATCAAGCACAATGTATAGGAGGTGAGTGTAATTGTTAAATAAAAATCTGCGTTTTTACTAACATTACTTCCAAAAAAGTCCGTCGTCTCTCTGAAAGACATTTTTTTCGTAAAATCATCTGTTCTATTCGCTTTCAAAACCATTTCCTTAAAATCTTGTATTCTATCATTTGTTTACAATGTTTGCATGAGACGAAAAATACATAAATAAACGGAACCAAAATTGCGGTGCCGAGCATTCGAGCCAAAAACAACCGTTGCAGTAACCAACTTCAGGGTCTCGTAGCAACTTTCTGTAGCTTTTGAATTCATTCCTGCCAAAAAATCAGAAACCATAAATATTTATTCCCCCCACCGGTCAGCAAAATCTTATCAATCCTGCTTCACAAACGGCAAGGTGTCCTCTTCCACGACTTTGTCAATATTTGTTAGCGACGGTGACGTGAATTTAATCGACGGTATTCTTCCTGGCAGCGGCGCAGATTCGATGATTCCTTTCTTCTTTTCCGACTTTGATAACGATTCATTTGATCGATCTGGCGATAGAGGCGGTCGGTCTGGTGTCCCTGACCTCAGAAAACCGGGAAACGAGTATACCGGAAATTTGACGTGGGTTCCCATGACGGAGACTGTTCTCTGCAGAGCCGTGCGCTTTTGGGGAGATGACGCATCGCTGTCTGCGTCGTCGTCGTCCGAGTCGGATTCAAAACCCGTTGGCGGAGCTGCAATTGAGCTGAGCGTGACCTCTTCCCTGAAACGTGTAGTGTAGGCAACGTGAGATGACGCATGCATAATTGGCAAACTAACTTAAACTTGATCCAGAGTGTCATTAAAATTTGCTGCGTCACCAGGTCGTTGCTGTGTATCGTAATGAGTTTGAGAACCATAATTCCGTCTGCATTGATAATTTTGTTGCAATATTCTCGAAATAAAATGAGTTCATCTTTTGGCACTTTGACGAATCTGAAAATTCCGAACATGAACAGACCCCAAAAAATGCCCCAACCTGGTGATGTAAGCAATTCGCCTCGAAGCAATCTTTGTCATGTACGCCCATCGAATCATGTCCGCAAAGTTGAGGAAAAACACGAGCACAAACCAGATGTAGAGGAACAAAAATATTTTCTCATTAAACATGTTCAGCACCAGAACGCACTGAATTGAGAACCTATGCACGTTGCCAAGATTTCTGACTACAAAATCACACATGACGATTCTCGGAAAATTGCCACTCTGCTCCCAATCCCGGCCATTTCGGATGTCATTCATCACCTGGGCGCCCCACAGGTAATTGTACTGCCCGAGAAACTGGTTCATCATGGTGAACTGACCTGAGACGTTGAAGAGGTACAGAAGCTTGGTCAGGAGGTAAATGCTGAAAAAAATACAAAAATCGATTAAAATTGGGTGTGAAGACTCACTTGGCCAGGTAAGAGCCCCTGAGGAGGCCCATGGTCAGGTGTTTTTCCGCGTAGGACCCTCCTTCTCGTCTCACTTTCTGCAGGCGAACGCTGTCCTCCAAATACGTGCAAATCGTGTTGACCGCTTTTTCGCGCTCGGTCGTCGATGTAAGATCGCAGCGCTGAACTATCTGAACCATGTTCGAGATATTTAGGCCGGATTTTGTGTTCATCGTGCTCCAGAAGAGTACTGGGAGGTAGAAGAACCCGGCTTCGAGGACCATAAGAAAGGGCACCCACTGGTAGTATATCAACTCTCGGTGCTCTCTAAAAACCGTAAACAATCACCTAAAAACATAAAATTTCAATCAAACCGTATTTCAACTTCATCCGGAATATTCTCCCTCGGCTTAACAGCATAAGTATTGTGCACGAAGCAGTAATTTTCCGCATACTGCTCCCACGCCTTGGTGAACTCCGCAGGCACCCAGCACTGCAGAGGCTGTCCTACGTACTGCTTGGCGGTAAGCGTGACAGCAGCGACAATGATGATAATAGTCGAGTAATAATAATTGACCCTATCAAACATGGTATCATCGTCCCTTGGCTTGATCGCCGAAATCGCATTATTGAGGAAGTTCATGGCGGCTCTGGGATAGATACGGGAGAGGCGTAGAGCCTGCACGGTGGACAAACGACTGAGTGAGTCGGATCCATGTCCGATGCATCCATCGCCTGAGGGTCTGATAATCTCGTTTCCCGCGTGCGAGTTGTTGTCAGCAGTCGTCGTCGAGTGGGAGAGTCGTCGTTCTCCTTGAGGACCATTCCGCTGCTTCTTGACTCCTTCGTGCTAATAGCCATAGCCCCCTTCTTTTCAAAAAATCAGCGTCCGGTAACCTGCTTGCAGGATTGTGTTGTGTTGACTGTCAATAGGGGAACCGATCAGTCAGACACGCCGATCGATCGCGTGGCTAGCAGACTGACCAGCTAGCTGTTACCGCATCAAGTTATAACAACTGAGGTGCATGCGGTGCGCAATTGGGATGCTCGAGTTTCAGTGCGGTAAAACCACGACTCGCCGACTAAAAAACAAAACAGAATGTAAAAACACATTGATCCAATTGTGAAAAATCTTGCATAACGCAAATTTAGGAATTTAGATGCCGAGCGACAGGATTTAAGAATAAGGTGAAGGCGACAAAACAACGATTTTGCCACAACCAATGTTTTGTGTCCAAGTTGTGAGATACCATGGGTAGAATTTAAATCTGGGATACCAGATATTTCTGATGCCGGACCCCTGATTTTTCTTGCACGAAAAACCGATTGGCGTACTCAGATTTTTTAAAAAACATCTGGGTTTCCAATAATTATTGATTTTTGGTTATTAACGTTGCTTTATGGCTTCTGGTAATTATAAAAAAAGTTCCGTTTTGTACTGACCCTTTTGTACTGAAGATTAAAATCTTGTAGCCCGTCTTTTTCACATTGGTCGAAAAAGTAATGCGCACGCACGTAGCAGCACATTTGAAAAATGCCCTGAAGCCAGATTTTGTTAGGTTTGGGCAGTGTTGTCGGGTACCCGAAAAATTAATTTTCGGTTTCGGTTTCGGGGATTATCTGCGATCTGATCTGATCTGATCTGATCTGACTCGACAAAACCCAAGAATCTCGGAATTTAGGGTTTAGGTTCCCGAGAACACTCATTTCGACGCGAAAAGTGAAAAATAAATTATTTTTTGTTGAGAACTATCGTATTCTTCGAAAAACCAGCAATGCGGACGTGTTTGAAGTTGCAAAATTTAAAATTTCTAGTGATGTGATCTCAATTATCTGTGATCTGATCTGGATTGCACGTGATCTTTACTTTAAATACTTTACTTTACTTTATTACTCTTACTCGTACATAATTACTCATTACAAAATTAAAGAGGTCAGTGTTTTCCCCTTCCTCTTATGTGAAAGCAGACATAACAGAAAGTAGAGTAACAAACGCAGAGTTGCCTGATATCAGGCCTGATGCGTGATGTCTGATGCGTGCACGCATTATCAACATTCTTGGCGAGAGGACTCGTGTGCACGCGGTGCGCAACGAACCTCCCCAACACCTATCTTGTGCAATTGAACCTTTGACAGAAAAACTGCCGACATTTGTTCTTTTTGTTTTGCGAATGATCAACAGTCAGTTTCGGTTGGTTAATTCGTGAACAAGATGCTAACCAGGTATTGGTTCTCTGTACTGTTATTTTTCATAGTTATTTCTGATGCCGGCTGGTGTTATAACTTTGCTGTTTTTCAAGTAACAAATTCGAAAAGTCACATGATCAGCAATGGCAGAATTGCCGATGCCCTTGCCGAAGCCGGTCACAATGTGGTAAGTCTCGGATTTGGGGTATTTGAAATATGACAGATTTTCAGACCCTTATCAGTCTCGAACACACCATTCCCTCGTTCTCGTTTAAAAATACCAAGCACGCCAGAATTGTACCATTGGGCAATGTTGTGCAATCTCGACAAAGCCAATATTCGGAATACCAGAAACGTGTTTTGGACAAGGCTTTCAGACCGGAAAGCATCAAAGACATTCTTCAATTCCCCTCCGATGCCTGGATCGAAGCAACATTAAAATCTTGTGCACGTAAGTATCAATTAACGTACATTGCACGATGGGCTCGACTGGAAAACAGTTTCGATGGTTTTTAGGTCTTTTCGCGTGTTTTCTGTTTTATTATTGTAGATGCTAGTGTGGCACTGGGGGTTATCACTGACGGCGAATTTAATGGTGATATCAAAAAATCAGTAATCAATCAATAATTAGGAATTTTTTTATAACTCACAAACGGTGAAGCAGATTGATTCTACACCCTCGAAACCTTTGTACCCAATGAGACAGATTGATGCATCAAAAAAAGTTGATAGTGAAAAACTGATATATCCGTTATAATCCGGGATCAAAAAATATATTCGTCAACGTTTTTCAAAATTTTTGTGTCGTTAAACAACTTCTGGTGCATTGTACATTTACTAAAAGTTGATAAAACTCCAAAAAATTATAATAAAACAGAAAACACGAAAAATTTCCTAAAAACCATCCAAAAACTATTTTCCAATCGAGACTGTGGCTTTATCGTGATTGTTAATCTATAAATCCATTTCAGAAGGAATAAAAACGAGCAGAAAGGAGATAGAAGATCTCAAAGAAGCGAAATTCGATGCTATTTTTGTTGAACAACTTTTCCCGTGCGGAAGTGCGCTAGGAAAGTACCTAGGCATTCCAGTCCACTTTCTAATCAACAGTTGCCCGCTGTCCCACCACATTGCTGAACTCTTTAGTATTCCATGGCCAACGGGATATATCCCTTCTCAAATCGACGTTGCACTACCAGACAAAATGACTTTTTTTCAAAGAGTCAGAAACGCATACGAACATTTCAAACATAAAAACTTTCAAGTTGCTTATGGATTGGTTGACGATTTATACAGAAACTATCTCGATCCGCAGTTTGGAGATGTGAAATCGTGGATCCTTCATCACACACCGTTTATTTTTGTTTCGGCAACGGAATTCATTGATTTTCCGAGACCAACGACGGATAATGTTATCAATATTGGCGGCCTTGGCATCAACGCTTCTGTCACAAACTCCTTATCTCCAGAATTGGAAACCATCATTGCCAAGGGAAAAAAAGGTTTTATCTTTTTCAGCATGGGTTCTAATGCCAATACCGCTTATATGCCTTATGAAGTCAAAAAACACCTTTTGGAATCATTCGCAGTCTTCTCCGACTATCAATTCATTGTCAGATTTGATGCGGAAGATACTGAGGGAGCCGCCCTGGCAGCGAGTTACTCCAACGTGCACATAACGCACTGGGTGCCCCAACCGACTTTGCTAAAAGACAGTCGCCTCAAGCTGTTCATCACACACGGCGGGTATAACAGCCTCATCGAGGTCGCCATCGCCGGCAAGCCCGTTCTCCTCCTGCCGCTCATGTATGACCAGCAGCGCAATGCGCAGGTCATTCAGCGCAACGGCTGGGGACTTGCCATCGACCGGGTGGCTCTGGGGAAAACGTCGAAACTCGTTCAAGCCCAGATCAACGAGATCCTCAAAAACGACAACTTCAGCAAGAGCGCCCAGCGCATTCAGCGCATTCTGGCGACACGTCCGTTCTCTCCCGAAGAGTTGCTCGTCAAGAACGTCGAATTTGCCATGGCAAACGGAGGACGCTTCCCTGAACTTCTACCTGCTTCCGTGGATCTCAGCTACATTGTCCAAGAAAACTTGGATGTTTACGCGGCAGCCGGTGCCATCGTCATTATCGTTGTAATTGGTGTTGTTTATTTGTTGAAGCTTGTTTTGTCGTTTTCGTTGGGCTTGCTCAAATCACGGGATGTAGGCAAAAAAAATTTGTGATGTACTGATAAAACTGATAATAAATAGAAATAATGCCGTTTATTTAATATTTAGAATATCAGCAGTGTTGTCGGGTATCCTAACCGGAAACAGTCTGTTCCAGGTAAACGAAAAATTAATTTTCAGTTCCGGTTCCGAGTACTCGAAAAAATATTTTCGGTTCCGGTTTCAGGAACTCGAATTGCCGGATTTTAAACATGAGTTCAAATTACGGCAAAAACGAGCTCTCAGAGTGAAAAAAAGCGCATAGAAATCGGTTATAAGTTCCTATTCAAATAATGTTTTTTTGTTTTTGAACACTTTTGACACGAAAATCCTTCAAATTTTGTTTCGCACGCGGTTTGAAAAGTTCCGGTTGCAATTCGGTTCGGGAACCCGAAAAATTTTCAGAACCGACAACACTGGCGCGCGTGCGCGACGGAGAATTCGGCATCAGAAAAATCTGGTATCCCAGATTTAAGCTCTACCCATGGTATCTCACAACTTGGAAACAAAGCATTGGTTTTCGCAAAATCGTTGATCCGTCGAAACTAAATCATGTCGTAGACTGGCTTCTAAATGACAATCTGATGCACGATAAAATATTCAGCAATTTTTTGCTATGGAAAATCCAAAGCATTCCAAAATTTATATTTCTCAACCACTTTTGGAAGAGTTCAGTGAGACCACTCCGAATTTTGTACCATTTTCACAAGATCAAAGTTTGCAACTTTTTTCATGATTTAGATGTTTACTAATTTTGGTTTTTCAAATATAAATTGCAAAACCGAAATAAGTAAAAAACTAAAGCATGCGAAAAGTTGCAAAATTTGATCTCATGAAAATTGAAAACGCAAAATTCAAAGTACGAAAGGGTCACTAAACCTTTCGCAAGGGCAGAGATCAATTGCATACCTCAAAAAAAGGTACAAAACCAAACATTCTGCAGTTTACTTCTGACTAATAAGCGGCGTTATCGCTAATGTAAAATAGAACCGTCGTTCTAGCAAAACACGCATACACAATGGAAAGTGCAGGGAGTGCAGATAAACACAGAAAACCAAAAATTGTTTGCCGGAGTTTTACGTCGACTTGGCAATATGTGCCAAGTCACAGCGATCGTAATTTTCTCGTAATCTTTTGCGTATAAATACGACCGTATTACTGCCACTTGCCTGTTTTGGCGAAAAAAAATTTTAGGTGCTTTTTTATTGTGTGCCTTTTTATAATGCTCGTAGTTACGGTAATTTTTTTGTAATATGTATCGAATTACCGTGTTCCTTGACCGCCTGTCTTTTGGCGCGAACAAACAAATATGTTGAATGATGTATTTTTTTGCCGTTTTCACATGATTTTCTCATTTTTTTCTATTTTTTAGATTTTTTGTACTTTATTTGTGTTTATTTGTTTTATAGTGTTTTTCATTGATGCTCATTTCAGGATACCTCCGTACCAAACCGTCGCTGGATATCACGAGGAATTGCTACTTTTCACCTATGTATTTTAGGTGAAAACGAAAATCTGTAAGTTTTATTTCGTTCAGGTTTTGTGAAATATTGTCAGCTGACGTTCCGAAGTTTCAACAACGTCGTGCCCAAAAGCATGGTTTGCGACTCGAATTCGTCTTTTCGAATTCTCAATTTCAATCATTTCTAATGATTTTGTCAAAAAAATTTTGATTTAAGATTTTTTAAGGAAATGAAATGAAATACAATTTAAATTTGAAACAGAAATTATTTTTTTTATTTAAGGGCCCTTTTAAAAATTGTTTCTCATTTTTACTTTTTGATTTACCTGTACTGCCACTTTTTACTTTTAATCCATTTCCACTACCGGCGGCAGTCATTAAAGCACCCAGCATTGCCGCGCATCAACCTGGATCGTAAATCTGCCACCAAGGTGAAAAAAAAGACAATTAGACGGTCTGCTGCAGGCCCAATGCCAAGGCTTGCGCCCCGCTTATCGCCCCTGGGGACTCCGGCTAATGGCGAATGCGTTAGCGTGCGCGGCAACTGCCAACTTTTATAAATAGACCAAACAAAAACAATGCCAACTGTAATGGATGCCTCTGGCCTGATTGAGCTGTCACAAAGTTTACTTTTGACCTGAAAAACATCGTTGGGTACAAATCTTGAGGGGGTTTGAAAAGTGCCAACAACCCCTGGAATTGTCACCTGTCGGTCGGAACCACTTCAATTATCCCTTTCCCTTCTTGCGCGCATGTCTACCCACTTTACATTAGCATTAGCGTCGAGACGACACCAATATCGGGGTAATCTCCTGCTCTTGCTCTTTTCAAGAAAAAAAGAGCAAAGTAGTGAATACCTAAGTAGGACTAAACCGCCCCACATCAGCCTCGCTTGGCACCCTCTTACACGCCGAGTAATCCGTTGGCCAAATAGGGAACAAGAGACTGAATGCTCGCACTGTTAGCGAGGCACTTTGTAGGATATTGCGCGGCACCAAGAATTATGCAAATCTCGAGTCTACACAAATGTTCCCTTTCGTACCCCTTCCATCTCCCTTGTTGGTTCGTTCGCGCATCGCATCCACTTTGCTGGTGTAATCCCATTTATCTGTTCGCAATTTTTTAGTTTTTTTGTTTGCTCAAATTTGTGCCGACGTTGGAAGAATCTTTGGGGTACAATTGTTGATTTATGCTAATTTATAGCCCAGGTATCGGACTTATAAATTCATTAGCGTAGCATAAATTCGGTCTTGGGACGAAAACGCGCACTGTTTTTTGAATTACGATATTTTTTGATTTTAAAAAAGTATCGTATTTTGAATGCATAATTTTTTTGGGTTGTAAAATTATTTTGTGCGGTATAAATTAGGTCTTGGAACGAAAACACACCACTCACTGAAAAAAAATTATTTGAAAAAATTTTTTTTAATATTTACATTTTTTTGTTTTTTGTAAATTTTTTTTTACAAAATTTGTAATATTCGTTTTTTCCAGTCAATTTTGTCAGTGCTGAAACAGTTTTTTTTTGTATTACGATATTTTTGATTTAAAAAAAAGTATCGTATTTCGTTGTTTCAGTGAGCATTATTTTTTTGCTCCCATGACTGTTGTATTACTTTTTCCACAACATTGTTTATTTTATTTATTTGTATCTTTGTTTTCTTGTGCCGACTAAGCTAAGCAACGGCATTCCGACGACTTCGCGCCACATTAGCGCCGTTGGCATTTTTTGTACCACCATCATCTATCAAAGAAGGCATTATCAAGTTTTTGTTTGTTTTGTTGTTTCGTATTTGTAGTTATTTTGTCATGTGTCAACCCACCCAGCTCAACAATGTCCGGCTGCCTTGACACGCCAATTTGAGCGCTAATTCGACGGCCACCCCACCCCCCGCTTAGCGACGGGCACTTTTGTTGTCTTGCGTGTTTGGACAATTTTTGACGTCTCCCTGCATCTGAAAAAGGGTAGGGTGGACGATGGTCAGTAGGCAGTAGTCAGTCATCTCGTTAGGGCATCCGGAGCCACGCCACAGGGCCACAGGACAGTTGCCTTTGCCTTTGAGGGCACTAAGCCCCCAGGAATGTTCGACGGCGTAAGCCCGACACGACACGTCAAGTAATTGCTCCATCATGCTGCTGCTTCGCCTTTTTGATGTCTCGACTAGCCGGTACACAAAAAAAGAGGAAAGATGACAAACGGACTTTTTGGAGGCAAAGAGAAGCCAGGCAAGTCGTTAAAGACTTAGTTACACTGCTGCCCTGAGGATGCCGCGCTCATTGCCGTGCACTGCTTGTTAGTTGCTCGCTCCTGCCCGTCGTTGGAGGCTTTCTAATCGCCGCCGCACATCAGTTTGAAGTCATAATTGGCTATACTAGGTTGATGTGTGTATTTTTTGACGAGTAAGATTTACTTAAGGCACTTTGTATAGTTTTTTTTTGATTTTCGTGAATTTTTTTTAATATTGATTACTTGTTTTTTATAATAGTTTTCAAGCCTTTACTTTCCTGAAAATTGCGAAAACAATTTTTGTATTCAAAAAAAACAAAAAAAATGTATATAAAATGCTTTGAATTAACTTTAAAAATTTTAAATATTATTTTTCTAACTTTTTGAAACTACTTTTTGTCTTTTTTTTCAAATGTGAAATTTCTGTTCTGCGAATCATAAAAAAATAGGCTGTACTTTTTTTGAAAACTGCTTTCCCAATTTTAATAATTATAGTTGCATAGTCATGTACACATGCGTCTATGTATTCTAGTATGGCGAAAAAAAAATTGATGAATTTCATGATAAATTAAAAATGAATTTTTTCAATGTTGTGCAAGAGCACGTTATCATTCAGCCATTTTTAAAATATTTATTGGCCCTCCTACATAGTTGATTTTCAGCTTTATATTATACAAATCTATTTCGAGTTTTTAGCTTTCTTATAATTTTTGTGGTTTGTGTAAAAAAAGTTTTCACACTTTTTTAACACTTTATGTTTTACATAAATCCGGATATGCAAAGCAGCTTCCAAATAAATAAATCCAAACACTTTTCACTCTCCCAAATATGTATAAAAAATATATTTCAAGTGTTCCTCTCTCCTTTTCCGTCTGTTTGCTCCGCCCCGCCCCACCCTGGTCGCCGCCATCAGCGCCCAGCCAGCTCCGCCTTGACTGAACCGACCGGTCGGGCTGAGCTGGTGGCAGGCATCCGGCTGCGACTGAGGCTGCAGCGGCAGCCAGCGCACCCATATCCGTCGGAGGGGGTAGTAGATGACCACCACCACGACGATGACGACGACGTGACCACGACCACGACCACAAATTGGCGTATCTAATATCTCGACTGTAAACTGTAGATGTATTTATCTCTTGGTTTTATCTATATTGATGCCCCCAACCCTGTCACCTGTCCTGTTCTGTCCCCAATCGGATGCAAATCCTTCTCTGTGCCCAGGCGTAGGATAGAAAATATTACGCGATAGGATGTGTTCAATTGCGGAGATTAACAACAACATATTGAGAGAGTGTTTCACATTTGCGCTCTTCTTGACTGATGGCAACGGACTCAACTCGCCTGGACGGATGCAACCGGGGCCTGATCGTCTTCCGTGGACGTGCCCAGTTTGTTTGACGGCTATCAATCATTTTCGCGCTTTTTACTAACATACACATTTATTTGCTATTTTTTTTGGGGTGTACGATCTGTATTTTTTCACTTTGAAGGCACTTTTTTTTACCTACAAAAAAATATTTTGTTCAAGAACGTTTTTTTAAACTTTGCTTGTTTGTTTATCCAACCCCCAATAAATCACCGCTGGGCCATAAAACGTCTTTCCGTTGAGTACTTCTCTCCTCATGTTTCCAATCCCATCCTTTCTTACATCCCCGTGAACCGTTTCGGCACCCAATAGTCACCCTTCTCTGGCTTCGACGCGCCTGATTTACGACTTCCGCGCAACTTGTTGTCCACTTCCTTCGCCGCCCTGCCCTGGCTGTGGTTGTTGCTTTCCATATAAATATTTTTTATGCATATATTTATATCGCTTATGCAATAGATAATATCCGTGTCCATTACTTTTCCCCTGTGACTTTTACAACCCAGAATCACTGTGACATGTGGTGATGGGCTGCCGTCCGTCAGCAGCAGCATCATCTTCCTCTTCATCATCATAGTCGTTACCCGAGACATGAAATGTATAAAATACTTTCTTCCAGTTTTTTTTTCAAACTTTCCTGGTTTATTACATATCCCCGAGGATACTTTGATGCCTTTACTATTTTTATTTTATCGTCGTCGTCGTCCATCGCGTTGGTTGACCAGAAAACTTACCAGGAGTTTCTTTTCAGTGATCCAGCGATCTCATCTGAGAAATGCAATAAGCCTTTTTTGTCTGTCCAAGGGTTGAAAAACAATGTTGCGGATGATCTTCTGTGCATTCTGTATAACTGTCACCCTGCTCGGGGCTGCCACGGCATCGGTCGACGACCTCCTCAGTGCTAGGTGCCAATCCAGGTGTCTCTACGATCTCGAACAGAGATTCAAGGTTGGTTTTTTGCACATTTTTTGTTTTTTTTTGACTCGAACGCGCCAACCACAAATGTATATGTTTTTTATTAGCATCATTTTTTTTTTTGAAACAGCATCCACTTTAGCAGCTTTATTGGATGGGGTGAAAACTGGCGGCGGACGCGCGGCCTGAACCGCATTATTTTTGATTGACTGATACATCCATCGGCGAGAGCCAGAAAACCGCAGGGGGTGCCGTGGCTTCTGTTTATTTTTTGTTTGAGTTGTTCTTGTCATCTTGTTTTGCGTCTTGCGGGTCAATTCAAAGCATGGCAAGAGCGTCCAAGCGTGTTGGGCTGTCATGAAGCAAAGCAACCGCTTTTTTTGTCATGCATTTGCTCTGTTTTTTTTTTAGTTTTTCCTTCTTTGATTGAATTTTAAAGCAGATGTGGGTTTACATAGTAGTCCCAAACGAACAAACAAGTCTTCAAACAACTTTTTTTATATGTATTTCTTGGCCGGAAGGGGTCATTTGGGAGACGTGCTAATGCGGTTGGCCCAGCATAGCACGCGCGCGTGGGAACGAATGAAGAAGGATTTTATTTGAAAATCACAGCAACCACTGAGAGGTCCTCCTTGCTCTGACACGCAATGTGCCATGGCTGAAGGACAAGCAGATGCAGATGTAGATGCAAACGAGCAGACAGACAATGTTACGATGTTCGTTCTTGTATTCTCTTCGGAAGTGTGAAAGCGCATCATCATCTCCTGTCTCCCTTCGGTCACGCATCCTTCCGCGCGACTAGTGACTCTGACTCTGACTCACCCACACACACACTGTTTTTGGGAGCTTCCTTCCAGCGATTCCTGTCACTCTATGACACAGCAACGCTTGTCTGACTTTTGATGGATCTTCCGCATCATCCATACGGATGAACGACATAAACGGCGTAAAAATGCAATGATATCCGCATTTATTTAAATTTTTTGGTGTATACATGTCAAAAATATCCCTGAAAATTTTTTTGACCGAAATCAATCCATGTCGATTTAAGCACAGGTGTTGATTTTTCGTTTTCTACAGGTATGGGGGCTGGGAAGTGTCTGAATGACCAATTGTTGCGTTATGGCTACTTTGGGCATTGACACATACGTAAATAGTAATGGTCAGTCAGGCAGGCAAACGGTCAGTCGAGTGGTTTGGTTTAGTGAAAGGATGGATGTTCGCTTGAAAGAGTTTTTAGTCTGCAGGGCATGTGAAACTTTCTATTATCGCCACTAGAGCGACTATTTATAAAAGGGTTTGTTTCACTGTTCAAAATGCCAGCAAGGTCCAGGTCCCCTCTGCGGGAACGAACGAAGAACCTGGACAGCTTTGCTCGCAGTAGGAGTCCTTCTAATCTGGGAAGAAAGAGAAGAGTAGGACAATTAGCACCTGTACGCGAATTTGTTCCTTCTTTGGTAGCATACCTGCACAAAAAATTGCATTGTAGTAACGGTTGCGGAAGTTTAGCACGATGGTGACGACAAAAACATGTAATGGAATTTGAACAAAGAAACAACTATTACGAACAAGTTTGGGCGAATTGTGGGGTCTTTGACTCTTTGACCACGCTTAATTGATTCCATATGGCTGTTCTTCTCTCGGAGTCGGAGTCCTTTGGTTTCGCAAGGCTTGTAACACATTTCCGTTTTGTCGCTCGCAAGCAATGACTTTTTTGTGTGTGTTGATTCGATTCGTCTTTTTGCACGACAATGGCGCCGCCGGTACAATGCTGTTCACCCATCCGCTGCGCAGCGGACGGGGACGGCGAGGCAAAAGGCAAGGCATCTTGCTTGCGCGGGAGAATTCCGTATGGTTTGACTGACATCAAAAGGAGCATCCACATCCACATGCGCTGTTCTGCGCGCAAGACAAAAAATACTCGTAAAACCACCCAAAATTGTCGGTAATTTTGGACAGAATTGTTTCGCGCTTGCTTTTCGGCATATAAGAAGCACAGGAGCTAAGCGTCGTTAATTTCCGAATGGGACTGTCTACACATGTCAACACCAGTCGTCTTAGGTTAAGGCCAGGGATCTTTTGTAGTACCATAACGCCGGGTAACTGTCTGGAGCGAGGCTTTGATTTATTTTTTTAAACCGACAAAAAGGCAGTCAATCTGAGACATTGACGGCTGGCACGATTTTTTATTTCGTTTTGTAACAGTAAAAATGTTGAATAGCAAGTTTCAACAAGGCGCCATCGTTGCTTTTTTTTTCTGCCTCCATCAAAGAAAGAAAGAAAGAAAGAAGGACCTTGAACGAACATAGCTTCTGACAACCCAATTAACGGGTTTTTGTTGTGAACAGGTAGACCGAACGGTAATGGTAATAGTAATGGCATGTCGTGTTCTCGTTGTTTTATCCCTTTTTTATGTTATTTACTTGCCCGCTTATCGGTTGTATCCCATCTAGACAGGAAGACGAGAGGACACGCGGCATCGGTGATGGCGGCGGCGGCGGCGGCGGAAAAGTTGATTCATCATTCATTCATTTTTGTATGGAAGGGGCGCGAACAACTAACATGACTGACAACACAACACGGGTGACACCGGCACCGTTCGTTCGTTCAGCAATTACGAGTGATCTGTTTGCTTGTTTGGTTGATTGTCAGATTGTCATTGATCAAACAAGCAACAACACTACAAGAACCGGGGTGACAGGACAAAATGACCGGCGGTCGGTCGGCTTTGATCCATGGAACGAACGAACATGTCGTTACACGCACACAATAACAAACACGGAATAGGAGTAGAAATAGTAATTGAAAGCAAAACGCAGGCTTTTGTTCTCGATAAGTGTCCAATTTTGCTAGCCTTGAACTTTTGCGCGAGAGTCGCGAGAGTTAATTGCCAACGAAGGCTTTGAAAAAAATGAAAGAGATGCAAAAAAACCCAGAAAAAAAGCATGCAATTCAATTCGTCGGGAAAAAAAGGATGATCCGATGCATCTTAAGTGCCATGGATAGGATAGCCACTTGGATACCTTGACTCTTCTCATCCTCAGCGAGCTCCGTTAATTTTCTTTTGTCACCGTTGATCCATGCCGCCAACCTCGACCATCTGTACGCAATATTGCTACTCTCCTAGCGTATAATAGTGCCTGGATCATTTCAATTAATCCTTCTACCTTTCTTTCATCGATTCCGATCCACATGCATCTGCTTTTTTTTGAAGTTATCCGACTTTCAAAAAAAAATAGAGAATTTTTTTTAGGCTGTGGAGAAATAAATATGTATGTATTTTTGAGGGTTTTGTTTTGTTTGTTGATTTTTGTACCAGCTGGGGCACGTTAGACTGTTTTCATGCTTTCATGGTCTTGGTCTTGGACATGGCTCGCGGTAAGAGGCAAACAACAGAGCCAGCAAGCGATATCTTTGCTTTTATTATTACCCGGTTTGGCTAGATTACGGGTGCCACGGGGGTGAGAAGGGTCAAGTATGGCTGACACTGTCTGTGCAAGTGTTTTGGCCGGCAGGCAAATATTAGGCTGGGAATGAGCATCGAACCCTTTAAGGCAGCCTTTTAAGGCTCGATGCAAAAGAGGCTTTTAGGGGGGTGTTGGACAACAATAGGGGGCATTTAGGCTTTGTAAATCCAGAATCACAATTTTTATGGTTTGTCCATTAAAAAAACAAAAAGCACCTTTCTTGCTTATTTCCGATCCAACTAATAACATGCTGGCGTGAAACAGGTGTCTTCAGACTACATTGACCCGTAATGGGGTGAAAAAATTATGCGGTACGCCGGGAAATCTGACTCTCGAGAAGTGACTAACGTTGGACGTTGAACTCATTCAGCAGGGATTTACCGAGCACTTTACTGCATCATATTTCATGCTTTTTTTGTATAGGGTCCTTAAAACATATGACATCCGGTGCTTTTTGCATGCCACAATTGCCAGCCAGACAAAACCAGATTGCCACTTTTTTGGTTTTTCTCGCTGCGGAAAGTGACAATGAGGTCGGAGGAGGTCAAGTTCACTGACAAGTGTTTCACTACGACAGCCGAGTTTTTGAGTTTTGGGTACAAATATAGGGGCGAGCATTGAGCGTTCAATTAGTCGTCGTAAGTGGTTTTTGTTCGTTCCCGGGATCATATGCGCAGGCTGGTTTTGATTTGGCATGACCAACTTGGGGGGGGGGGGGGTTGCTGGGGTATTGGCTTGCGGATACCCCCTGCCAAGTTGATGGCCAGTTTGTCAAGTTAGTTGTCTTTCTAATTCTTTTTTATTTCTTCGAGTCAGTCAAGTCAGCGTGTGGCTCTAATTGACCGTAGACCGCTAAGGTTGTTGAAATTGCACTCTTTCACATTTTGGCAATGAAATAAAAAGAAATTTATTTGTTAAGCTAGTCCAGGCATTTAAAAAATTCAAATGGTCAGTTGAGCGATGAAAAAATCTTTTCAAATTCATTCAACTTTGATGACGATGGCGTTGGAGGTCTGGGTCGCGGTTACTCTCACTTGAGGGCACCGACGTGGCGCAGCAAGGGTCTCTTTGAGAGCTTCTTCTTTGTTGACCGCTTTGGTGGCGGAATGAGCATGTGACCGATTCGCACATGCTTGTATGCTTGCTTGCATGGAGTGATTTTAAACAGAAATGCCAGGGAAGGAGAAAGAAAGAAGGAATTCCAAATTCATTCCAAATCACATTTGCAAGAAAAAAATTTCTTTCAATTGCCCCCAAAAAAACCCAAGACAACGGCAAAGGTGAGTGAATGTCACCGTGCTGAGTATGTGGCATAATGACCGGAAGAAGTCGTTGCTTCACTCCGCGTCATGATTTCTTGCCTGCTTTTTGTCTTCTTTTCACACATTAACACAAAAAAAAGGCCACTCGTTCTTTTTTTTGTTTGAGTGGACGACGACGACAACGACGACGGGAAAACAGAATACAACGGAAAGTGCATTATTGTTTTTTGTTTTTTGTTTCTTCTGTCGTCTCGGAATGAATGAGAGTCCGTCCAAGTCCAGGAAGAGGAAGCGGCACCTACTCACTCAGAAGAAGAAGAAGGGGTCGACCTTGCAAGTTGCAAGATGCAACTTTCAACAACTTTCACCTCAAGAAGGATAAAGAGGGACCGAACTGTACAATTTCTGACCGATTCAATCCGACACTTACACTTTTTTTTTGGACAATGCCGCGATGAATTCATTCATTCTTTTTCGTCGGAAAGGGGGATAAGAAGTCAATCGAGCGAGTGCAAATTGAAACTTGATGGCGCTGGGCGCTGACAACTCATCCGGTTGTCTTTTTGGTCGGCCGGGTAGTTTTAAGACTTGCCGATCCAAGATGGAAGAAAAAACTGTCAAGTGCGAAATGCGGCAAAAAGAGACAAACGAAAAAAGAAATAAAAAAGAAGACGACTTTCTAATCTTTTGCTTCCGAAAAAGCGTCAATTGTTAATCGTCAATGGTCAATTGTCTGCGTTCAATGAACCGAAACATTCTAAATTGAAGACAAATTCCAGTCATCCGCTGAGGTCTATTGTTTTTATGTGAGGTCAGAGGCGCTGCTATGTATTTGTGCTGCTAATTGATACCGTAGTACATACCTGTTGCAAACCAGGTGAGGATAGGCATCACTGGTCATCCGCATATTGTTCGTACAAATTGTTCAAGCTGCTAAGTACACAACTCTCGCTGATTTATATTGTGTTTTTCATTCACTCTCGCTGATCTCGCGCGTTAGCAAGCAGCAGGAAGTCTCGATAGAGGTCGAGGACACGGCTAATCCTAATTCTGAACGAACGCATCCTGGTTGTTGCACGAGTGTGAGGACGAGGCACTTGTGCAAACAGCTCAGCTTTGGCAAATCTCGTCTACCCTTTTTTTTACACTGTTGCACATCCGTTTATGGTTCTGTTTTTTGTTATTTCATTGGAAGGGAGAACGGTCGTAAACGGCAGTTTACGCGCAGGAAGGCCAGGGAAGTGCACTCCCGCGATAAACGGTTCAAGTGACGCAACCGCTTGGCGCAGCTGGACGTCATCGTCATCGCCATCTCATCGTCGTTCGTTTTGTCTGTCTTTGTTTAGTGTTCTTTTTTTTTTGTAAAGCTTGCTGGGCTTGAATTGATTGCACACAATTCTGAGAGACAGGGACACGGTCATCTGGGGTCGGGATTGATTGATTACGGCTAATAGCCATGTCGGGGTTGGTGGGTGGGTGGCAATTTGACTTTCCAGGCGGCTCAAAACCGTTTATTATGAAACAGCATGAAAAAAAATCATCTGCGAAAAAATATCATTTCTAGATTTTTTTTCCATCAAGAAAAGTATTTAAAAATACAGGTTTCAAAAAGCTAATTTATTAATGAAAAAAGAAAAAAAATACATTCACGTGTGTTTTCTGTAACCAAAAGCCAATTTCCAAAGCCCCTGATTGACTTGTTATTCCGCCGTAGTTAAAAATGCAAATGTGGGTGTTTAACAAATTTTACATAAGCAAGAATAAGGAAGCAGAGGAGCACGGGGAGCCAGCGCTATTTGAAAGTCCTTGGCATTGGGTTTGGCGCCTGAGGACATACTAGATTTGCGCGCAGGAAAACCACAAACCACAAAAGAAAGACAGAACTAGAGAAAGCACAAATGAGCCGTTACATATTATAATTCATCCCACACTCATGCTCTTGCTCTCTTTTCAGGAAAATGCCGAACTCCGACGACAACTCAAGCATCAAACCGTCAATCTTTGTAAAGAGGATGCAAAGTGTGCTTCGGTGAGTGCCTGTTTGCCGCCACCTTGCAACAATGCTCGTTTGTTCGCTCAAAGTCGCTCGAAGGCGCGAGTTTGACAAATCTGGGGGACACAGGAGAAAGGAATGGTCAAAACTTGGTTGGCGCCAAGTTTAATTAAGCGTCCTCGGGCATTTTGAACCCTGCCGGAAGATGTGTCCGAGTGCAATTAAACTTTTTCCGGTTCAAATTTTGTTGATGACCACTGAAAGGAAACTGCAGAATTGCAAATCAACTTTTTCGATCTATAAATCACAATTTCCCGGGGCAAAGAACAAATTTTACAACAAAATACATATGTACCCCAAAAAAAATCAAAAATCCCCATTTCCAGTGCCTGTCACCCTGCCGAGAAGCCTCGACCCCGACAACTTCGGTCTCGATCGTAGTCGACAACGCAACGTGCATCTCAGCCATCTGCCAGGATGCCGTTGACCCCGACGCGTGCCGGCAGTCTTGCACCTTCCTCATGGAATCCCATCGAAAACGCCCCGGCTCCTGCCCCCGATCCATTCCCGTTAGCCTCAACGAGTGCTCCGCGGCTTGCGATCGGGATGGCGACTGCCCGGGAGCCGAGAAGTGCTGCGCTTCCGGCTGCTCGAGGGTCTGTGCTGCACCCACTGTCTCCGATCGACGACTCCTGCCCATCCCAGAGGGCCTAACCATTCAGGAACGCAAACGCAAACGATCGGCTGTCGTGAGATGGGTTATGAAGCGCCTCAACAAGGGTCATATGACGACAAACTCCAATCTTTACGTCATACAGTGGAGGTGGGGTGTCAAGAAGGATGTTGACGCTATGACACCTTGGCAGACGATTATGGTGGTGAGTTGAATTTTTCAAACCATGCTGAACAGCCATTTTTTTGATCGCGAACAAATTCGAACATTTTGTTCATTTTGTTGGAGAAATCGAACAAACGTGAACATTTTTGATCATGTTCGTGAACAAACGCAAACGAACAATGAGTAATTTTTTTAGCATCTGTACAAATTTTTTTGACACATAATTTAGATTTCGGAAAAATTAAACTAATTTTGCTCAAATTTTTGTTCGTTTTATCTTTTTGGAAAATTTATCTTTGTTCGCGAACAAACACAAAAACGAAAATTTCAATCTGTTTTCAAACGAACACGAACTGTGAATTATTCCAATTTTTTTATTTTTGCAGAAAAACAAGATGTACGCAATCCTGAAACACCTGCTCATGCCCGGCAGGTACTACGTCTTCCGCGTGGCCGCCGTCAACCAATTTGGCACTGCTGGATTTTCCCAGCCGTCCCCAGTGTTCAAATTGTCCAAAGAAGTCAAGGCACCTGCCGCCCCTAAAAACCTCACTCTAGAATCCATCGTCTTCGACGAATCTGCCGGTCGCTGGGTGCCGAAGCTTGCCTGGGTACCCCCTGCTTCGGACCTCCCAATCAAGGACTACCAGCTATCGTGGTGGAGGTCGACGGCCGACTTTGCCAACGCCTACGAGCAGCGCTCCGGTCGACAGATTCCCGAGGCTGTCAGTGCCGCAATGCACGCCGCTGATCCAGAAGACGAAGAAGACTACGACGAGCCTATTGCGAGGTCGTCATCCGTCGTTCCGAGTTACGCGACCAAAACCCAGGTCACAGATGGACTGGAATCTGATCGGGTGTACATGATCGAGCTTTTTGCGACGGTTGAATCGAGTGAAGGCGAACTCAGGGGCGAACCTGCCGTGCTCTTTATCCGGACTTCAAATCCCAGCGAGATGCTCAATGACGCAGAATCTGTGAGATATGAAGTGGATTCGAGTGGAGCTTCTGTGCCATCCGATTCCACAACGGAAATCCCAGATGCCGGGGTCAATCTCCCGACTTCTAATCCCAATCCGAATCCACCAACGAACCAGGAAAGAGATTCCCTGGTCATCAAATCCCCCTTTATCGAGCATGGAAAACTCCGAACCGTCATTTCCTGGATCGACAGCCCCTCCTGTTCTTCCCAGTCAAAAGCCTTCTACGTAAAACTCATTCCTGAGCACTGCAGCACCGGTACGGAGACTCGCATGGTTACCGTAACCCAGTGCGTTGCGCCCCTCGACGATCTATCCTTCGATTGCGACTACCGTATCAAGCTAGAAGTTCCCGGCGAGCCACCTGTCCTCGTCGCGTCCGCCGTATTCTCGACTCTTCCCTGCGAGTCGACACCTTCGCTGGAAGCGGTCTCCTGCCGCCCAGGTGATGCGTCTTCCCGCCCCAGCTGCTACCTCACGTCGCCCACTGCCGCGGCCTGCGAGTGGTCGGCGCCGACTTCGACGTCCATCATCGGGTACCGGACAATTCTCTCTTCGCCTCACTTTTCTGCCCGAATCGGAGTTGCTTCGGTCCACGTTCCCAGGATGGCATACGACAATCTGACTCCTGGGACGGATTATAGATTTAGGCTTCAGCCAGTGACCAACAGCGGCCTAGGCAGCCCGATAGATGTCGAGTTCTCGACTCCCTTCTCGGATGTTCCTGTTTTTGGATCCCCAGAATTGGATTTGTCGAGCGAGTTTTCACCAAAATTTGGAAAATATCCAGTACTGGAACTTCCCCTGGGTTCAGGGTCGCCAACTTTGGCAATGCCTTCCCTGAGGGTCCTTCTCGTAATCCTGTCCACCGGAGCTTGGCTTCTCAGGTGACCAGGAAACAGGTGTCAATGCTCCAACATCACGGGTATTCGATTGTGCATCGATTGTTGTAAATATTTATGAATGGTGTTTCTTTTTCAAGTAATAATAAAAATAGTTTGTTTCCATAAAAAATGCTTGTCTCAGGGCATCCAGACATTTTCATCGTCGACTGGCGGCAAAATTTTCAAAGTCGGGACTTCGGGAAAAACACGGACGCCATTTGTGATGGCTTTCATATGTTTTTCCGGGTGCTCGAACCTGGGAGACGGTCGGGGTGACCGCTCGATGCTGGGGTCGGGATTGAGGGTGGGGGTCGGGGTCGGGGTGGGAGCGACCTCTTCATCCCAGCCATGACCGTAGGCGTGGAGGGGATAGGCAGCCTCGCCGTGCTTGAAAATATCCAATCCCTTGACTTCGACCTCAGCTGGCACCCTGAACATTCCGACAGCCTTGAGCACCCCAAAAACTGGTAACATGACTCCGACGGACCAGGCTACGATGGCACACGCGCATATGAGCTGCCATCCAATCTGGACGAGTGCCGGACCGACGTCGGTTGTGTAGACCAACCCAGCCTTCTTTCCAATCAGGCAGACAACCACGAGGCCCCAGAATCCGCCTCCAGCGTGGACGGCAAACGCGTCGAGGGGGTCGTCGATCGAGAGGGCTACGGTCAGCCTGTTCAGGGCCAGGTAGGTGAGTCCTGCTCCGACACCCGTCGCAGCGGCAGCCCATGTCTCCATCTGGTTGCAGCCCGCGCAGATGGCCACCATGCCGGTAAGGCAGGCGTTGAGCGTCAGCAGGAGAGTCCATTTTCCGTGCATTAATTTGTGAACTGTCAGGTAGGTAAGCGCGGCGAAGGCTGCAGACAGAATTGTATTGATCATGGCGAGAGCGACAGTATGACCCTCTCCCGGCTTAACGATATCCGCCATGGATCCTCCGTTGAAAGCCAGGAAGCCGAACATGAGAATGAAGCCTCCAAGAGCCGTAAACTAAAAAAAATGCATTTTTAAAAATTCAAATAAAAAAAGTTTCCCTCCAAGATTAAAAAAAAATTTATCAGTGTGCGTTCGTCACAGAACGCCAAGCCGAACTCTTGCATTTTTTACTTCGCGCGTTTTTACGTTCGGTTTCCCTTCGTTTACGTTCCTATTTCTGGCTGCCTACGATTGCACCTTTGCTTATTACCTATCATGGCATCGAACGTAAAACACTTTCACGAAAAGCTGGCTTTGCTGAACCGCGAGTTTGTGGATTTCATTGCCTACGCAGTGAAGGAGAACGCAAGTTACGACTTGGTGAGTTTTTTTGATTTCTTTGAACTTTGACGTCAGTTTTTTTTTGTTTTTAGACGCCAAGCGTACAGGACTACCTGAAACATGTCAGGGAGCTGGATAAGACCTACGCTCCACCGACTTCGGCGAACAGGAAGGTTCTCACTGCCAAGCGGCGAACGGGAGACGGCTCGGCATCGGCGGCTTCACCTGCGCCTGCAAAAATCACCTTCGGCAAGCCTCCGACCCCAAAGAAGCTTTCCGATGGAAAGATTGAGCCTGCGGGACAGTTCAGCTTTGCTCCAAAGTGAGTTATCGTTTTTTAAGGATTTTTATGAAAAGTTGGCCTAAAATTCTTTTTGCCCGATTTTTGGGGGCGAATTGGCAGCAATTTTATGTATTTTACTTTTCTATGTTTTTTTTTGACTGAAATTCAGTTTTCTGAACCCAATTTTTTTGCAGAGTGACGATGCCACCGGTCCCAACGTTCGCTCCAGCGCCGGTATCGTCTTCCACGCCGCTGAATCGCAAACGACGCAATCTGGAGAATTTGGACTACGACAAGATGCGCGACACGAGTTCCGAAGACTACGGGAAAGCGGATCCAGAGCCCAAGCCGGCTGTGGTCCCTGAGGGCATCAAACGGTTCCAGGAACAAATCAAGAAGGGCAGTCCTCTGTTTTCCGCCCCCGCGAAGGAAAGCGACAAGCCGGTGTCCCTGTTTTCTTCTCCACCGCCCAAGCCGGCAGCCGAAGCGCCCAAACCCACCCTGGATTTCTTTTCGGCGCTCAAAAAGCCCGCCGTGACCGCGGAAAGCAAGGATGCGCCTGCCAAGCCGAGCCCGATTGCGAACATCTTTTCCACCGCCGCCCCCGCGAATCCTCTCTTCCCACTTGCCAAGCCTGGTGGACAGCCTGGAGCTTCACTCTTCGGAAGTTTGCTGAAACCCACCGGTGGGCCGATCACTTTTGGAACGCCACCTGCGAGCAATCCCGCCAGCGGAGGTGAGAACGCCGCAGGCGCCGGTGAGGACGCTGCCGAGGCTCCGCCCAAGGTCGACGCAGTGCAGCACAGCGAGCCGGATTCGGTCTTCTCGACCAAGTGCTCCGTGTTCAACTTCAAGGACGGCGAGTACGTGAAGGCGGGCATCGGCTTCATCTACATCAAAAAGGCTGACAAGGGTGCGCAGCTGCTCATCCGCGCTGCCACGGCTACGGGCAACGTGCTTGTCAACACGTTCGTCAACGACGCATTCAAGGCGACGAAGCAGGACAAGAATCGTATTCGTGTGAGTTTTTTTCTGTTCGCTCGGGAGAAGGGAAAATTTTTGTGAAATGTTGGGGTACAGGTTATTTTTTCTTCGCGAGAGGATGCTTCAACCCCTGCTTATAACGGAATTGGGCTAGGGACGACAAAAATGCGTGGCTTTCCGGACATTCTCATCCAGAGTGTGATAACGCCCGGAGAAAAGCGGTTTACGCAGGATTAAAAAGAACCTCATGCGTTTGCTGTCATTTTGAGAACAAAAAAACGTCTATGAAGCATAATTTTTGCGATAAAGTTTTTAAGATTAAATTGCTTTAAATGTGCATTTCTTTTAAAAATTAGCAAAATTTATCGCGTCGTGTTAAAAAATCTGAATCTTGCCCAAAATCATGAAAACAGTTTTTTTGACATTTGAAGCCTAAAATTGTTCGTTTTTTTTCAGTTTTCCTACCCTACCCCGGACGGTGTCCACACCCATGTCGTCAGAGTGATAGAAGCAGACTACGAAGAAGCCTTCAAGTACCTGAGTGGCGCGAAGAAACCGTAGAGACGTCTGTTTTTCCCCCTGTTGTCCTCTTTCTCACAAGGAAAGTGTCAGTGTTCATTTTGGAATTTCTTCACGAAACTTTGCCAATAGTTTGATTTTACTATGAAAAGTTTATACTGAAAAATTCAGTTGCACCGCTCATGATCTGACAGAGTTACGGTAGTCGAAAATCACGTTTTTGCCATTTTTGACGATTTTTGGCACGTTGTAGCTAACGAACAACGTTATTTTCAAAATCAGGGTGTGCATCAATCGACGTAGTTTTGCATGGAGAATCAGATAAAAATACAATAACGTAGGGTTGTGACCTTGAAAAATGCCGAAACCAATGTTGGCATTGTGACCTCTTTTCAAATGCAAATTTCGGCATTTTTTAAGGTGGCAAACCTAAATTTTTATATTTTTATCTGATTCTCCATGCAAAACTACGTCGATTGATGCACACCCTGATTTTGAAAATAACGTTGTTTGTTAGCTAGAACGTGCCAAAAATCGTCAAAAATGGCAAAAACGTGATTTTCGACTACCGTAACTCTGTCAGATCATGAGCGGTGCAACTGAATTTTTCAGTATAAGCTTCTCATAGTAAAATCAAACTTTTGGCAAAGTTTCGTGAAGAAATTCCAAAATGAACCCTGACACTTTCCTTGTCAGTTGTTATCCACCCCGCTCTTTCTGACTCACCGGCACGGAGTGTCCCGTGGGCTCCTCTGTGGTTGCCGTGTCTGTATCCTTGCCAAAACGTCCTATCCGTGGTCCCATCATGCAGGCTGCGAGGAGCGAGATGCTGCCGCCGCAGAGATGTACCATGCCACTGCCTGCGAAGTCCTGAAATAAAGCGATTGCTTTCGGGTTCATTGCTGTTCTCATTTGTCCATGGCTTACCACGTAGTGGCTGCCGGGGGTCGTCCAGGAGACGCCGCGGGCCATCCAGCCGTTGGGGCTCCAGCCCCAGTGCGTGAGCACCGGGTAGATGAAGCCTGAAAAGTTCTGTGATTTTTCCGTAATTCAATGGAAAATAGGCGAACGTTCGTGTTTTTTTACAAATTTTTCTGATTTTGTTCGTTCACGAACAAATCAAAAAAAATTAACAATATTAAAAAAATTAAATTTTTTTATTTGTTTGCATTCGTTTGTAAACAAAGTAAAATTTTGGCGACAGACGAACGCGAACAAATAAATTTTTGTTCGTTACCTCAACTTAGTAAAATTTTATGCAGTGAAAAAAATGTGAAAAAAGGTACGAAATTTACGTTTTTTACTAATTTCATGGTTTTGATAAAAAAATCTGTTGGATATTCGCGAACACAGTCAAAATTTTTCGATTTTTCAAATAAAATTAAAAAGAATTATTAAAAAAATGTTTGTTTGCGAGCAAAAAAATTGTTTGTCCATACATGAAAGCCACTTACTCGATATAACCGTGCAGTACGCGATGTACGTGACGAACTCGCAGCGTTCTGCAACAGCGCCCGAGACGATCGTAGCACTGGTTGCGGCGAAGACGTACTGAAAAAAGAACCTCGGATACTCATTTGTCGCCCCGGTGAGGAAGAACTGCGAGGTGCCGATGAAGTTGCTCAGCGTGCCGTCGTCTGCTGAGCCGCCGTACGCGAATGCCCAGCCGACGGCCCAGTAGCCGACGATGGTGATGCACGAGTCGAGGAGGTTCTTGATGAGGATGTTGGTCGTGTTCTTGCTCCTCACTGCTCCGGCTTCGAGGAACGCGAATCCGCATTGCATGACTGAATGGACAGGATTTTATGCATTTTTATTTTATTGGATCCACCTTGTTTTTACAAAATTTCGAAAAAAATTAGAATTTAGAAGAAAAAAATAGAAAAAAGAAAATTAGAAATTCGAATTAGGAAAAAAATTAGAAATTAAAAAAAAAACCTTCAAATCAGGGAGGGGCGAACGTTTGTGTTTGTTCGCGAACAAATTTATATTTTTGTGTTTGTTCGAGAACAAATTCAATTTTTTCTGTTTGTGTTCGTGTTCGTTCGCGAACATATTGACATTGTTCGAGTTTATTCGTGAACAAAGATAAATTTTCCGAACAAATAAAACGAACAAAAGTTTTGATCATAATTTTATATAAATGATTAAAATAATATGTTCGTTCGCGAAAAGTTCGTGTTCGTTCAATTTTTCGAACAAAATGTTCGTGTTCATTCGAAAACAAAAAAAAAACGACTGTAACCCCCGGCTTACAGAAAATGACCAGCGCCATGGAGCACATGAAAAAGGCATTGTTGTTGGCATCAAGGTTCGCCTCGAGCGTGTTGAGTCTGGCAGAGAGGGCATCGAGCTGCGCGCTGAGGTTCGGGCTGGTGACGGGCGTCTCCATGACAGGAATGCGGTGTGAGACTTTCTTCGGCGGCGACTGCCGAGTCCGCAGCGCTCCGCGATAACGATGGAAAGCCGCTTATTCGGGATCAAAAATCAAAGTTACCGGTTACGGCTTATCAGGCGGCGGAGGTGGCTTTGAAGGTCGGGGTAGACACAGGTCGCAGGTGACGACAGCGACACGTCCTCAAAGGCGTCGAAAAACCCGAGGGACAAAGTGCTCCGAGATTCAGGTGACAATGACGGAGAGGAAAACACCGTCATCTTCGGGACGCATAAAAGAATGCATTTGCAAGGTGACAAACACGCTGATCAAAAGTTCAGCCGCTAGAAAAATATTTTGCGGGACAAAAGTTATGACTTTGTCTGGGAAACCACAAATCGCTGCCTCAAACTGCTCAATAATTGCAAAAGTATGTCAGACAAAAAATTTGTACAAAAATACATTTCAAATTTTTTTAAAAATTCAAAAAACTTTTAAAATTTGCTCTAATTAAATTTTTTTTAATTTAAATAAATTTTTTTTTTAATTTAAATAAATTTTTTTTTTAAATTGAATTAAAATTTTTTTTAATTTTAATACGAATAAACGATCACATTTTTGAGTCTCCGTAGAAGTTTTTTTAAACGATTTCGGTTTTTTTTAAACGTTTTCCGTGATTTTTTTATTTGGAAAATTTCATCGATTTCTCAAATTTTTGGAAAAACGTCATTTTGATCAGTGACGTAATTTCAATAGTATTTATGTCGTTTACTCGTGACCAAAACCTGCAGATAGTCAATCACCCAGTGGGAAAACAAAGCTTTTGGGACATGGAATGGGGAAAAAGGAATAAGAAACACGATGCCGCCAAGCAGTAACCATAAAACGATCAGGAGATGTCTTCAAAGACGTTATAGGCGAGCCGCATTCGGAAAGTACTGCTTCGCTTCACCTGTGGATCCTCCATGAGCACGCTGGTGACCTCGGAGGCAGTGACCTTCACGTCGTCTGCTGAGCTGGGGCTCTTGGGGGATGTCTGAAAAAAATAAAATTTTTGATGTCTAAAAAATAAAAAAATAAAATTTTTGATGTCTAAAAAAACAAAAAAATAAATTTTTTGATGTTTGAAAAAGAAAACAAAAAAAATAATTTTTTGACTTCTGAAAAAATATTTTGACGTTAGAAAAAAAAATTTTTTTTGGCACATTTGAGCGAAAAAAATATTGTTCAATTATAATTACAAACCTGTTGGACGGGATCGTTCGGCGAGGATTCCGCGAGTCTCGCTCTCTTCTGAGCCCTTCTCAGGTCCAGATCGCGCTTGATATCCGCGCGATGGGTCGCGGAGAGCAGCGTTCGGTGGAGTTTGTTTTCCACAGCATCGCAGACAGCCGTGTAGAATTCCTCATCAAAAGTCAGGCCTTCGGACGTAAATTGGCCTATCATATCCTCCAGGAGGTTACGGTGCATTCGATCTGGTTGGCGGGTGGGCGGTGGCTTGGAGGGCGTCGGAGACGACAGAGGTGAGGCAGGTGGCAGGTGTGGGGGTTCGGATGGGGCTTCGACTTCAGCTTCAGCTTCAACCCCAACTTCAGCCACAGCCGCAGCCACAGGCTCGGGGTCGGGATCAGGGTCGGGGTCGGGGTCTGTTTGTCGGGGCGAGTTGGGTGAGGAGGCAGCATTGAGCAGCGGTGGGGGTGGTTCTGGGGAGCTGGACACTGGCTCTGGTGCAGGCAAAGCCGGGCGCGGATCGGTACTCGCACTTGGGATGGGCGTGAATTTTGGAAACAGGACTGGACGAAACGGAGCTGGGGGCCTTAGCCTATAGGCCGGCCGCGGAGTATCTGGTGTTCGAGTAGGTTCTCCCTAAACAAACAAGTACAATTTTAAAAAACCGATTTTTCGATCGTTTCTAAAATCGTTACGTAACCTGAGAACGCACGAAAAAATTGAAAAAGTATAATAAAAATTTTAAAAAAATCGGAAGCGGAGTAAACGATTTTTTCAAAATAAAAAAGTTGAAAAAAAAGTTTTTTGAAATTGAAAGGAGGAGCAAAACAAGCGTAAAAATTTGAAAAAAAAACACTTTGAAAGCAAAAAAAAGCACTGAAAGCAAAAAAAATCAGAAAAAATCCATTGACTTTTCATTTTGGTCAGAGCTATTTTTATTTTTCCGCTTTTGAAAAAAAATTCACCCGCTCCTTTTTTTTTAAATTTTTTTGTTTGCAGTATTTGATTTTGGTAAATTTTATAAAAATTTGGTCAACGATCTAATTGAACACTAATTGAAACGTGTACACCAAATTTAATTTTTTGAAACTTTTTTCTTTTTTTGGAGAGATTTGTTCACTTCCGCGAGAGCAGAAAAAGCAAAAAATTTTCTTCTAGTGAGCGGATAAAAAATATAATTTTTTTAAAAACCTAGCAAAAAAAAACCGAAACAAACCTCTGCTCGTCGAGTAAGCGTCGAGATCGGTGGTAGACCAGCGGAAGCGCGAGACGGAGGAGGCTCGATTGGCTGTCGAAGATGGAGAGGCGGCTGGTTGACCGTGGTGGAGTCGGTAACGCCACCGCTTTCAAAGTGCAGCTTGAATCCGGCGCCTGGAAGCGAAGACGACATCGTTGGTGTGCCAACCAGCGGTGACGAGAGGTATACCGACCGCGAGGTAGAAGCAGGCGTCTCAGGTGGTACCCGGTGGCCGAGGGAGGTCGGACGGTACCGGGGGCCCTGGAGCTCGGAGCGGGGGGCCAGGGTCGGAGCCGGGGCCGGGGTCGTAGTCGTGGGCCTCGGGCGAGAGACAGGATTGTCGAAGCAGGAGAGACGCTCTGCTTCCTGGGCCGAGAGCAGAAATTGCTGGAAGTAAACCCTTTCGCGAGCCAACTCGACCATGCGGGGCACCGTTGAGCTCAGGAAGCCGGCCAGCGAGCTCTGCTGTCTCAGGGTCGGGAAAACGTCCGCCAAGCCGCAGATAAACTCGTACACCGTTAGCTCGCCTTGGATTAATCGCTGAAAGCAGAAACGGTCGTCGGTTGGGTTACTGTACCTTTTTCAGCCCAAAAAAGTTGAAAAAAACAGTTTTCCCGCATTTGTATTTTTTTGCGAAAAAATGGAAAAACGAAAAAAAAGTTGCAAGCAGAAAAAAAGTGGTAAAAGACCAAATTAGCGAAAAAAAAGAGTGTTATGTGTAAACAAGGTGGTAACACCTTTTTCACCTGAAAGATCACGCGACAGTAATATTTTTGTGACCGGTCAATTATACGATCGTTCGTGATCCTTTCTATTCATCAGCATCGGTCGCGCTCCGATTCAAATTGCAAATTGGGCAAATGCCCCGCCCCCAGGTGGTGACAATGCACCTGCCCGGTTGGTTGCACGGCCGTTTGGCTAGAAAAAAGATAACAAGGTGCAAAACGTGTTCGTTCACACGCATTAAAATTCTACCTACAAACTGGTCCTTGAGTTGTCGAAATGGAAGCGAAGCAACTTGTGAAAGATCGAAAAATTATCAACTAGTTTTAAAAAAATTTGATAACTGAGCTTTTTACGATAACAAAACGTATCTCAACACGAAAATTTCCATTCCACATTTTGTTCAAAAAACTCAAAAAAAAATTATAAAAAATTAATAAATAAGCGTAATTTTACGTTTTTTACGATAGAACGATGTTTCTCAACACGAAAATTTAAATTTTGGTTTTCGTTCAAAAAACCACCAAAAAAAGCATTGTTTTCCCCAAAAAAAACTCACATGAATGTAGTACCGAGTCTTCTTCTCCGAAATTACGCTGTTAGGCTTCAGCTTGCTGTTTTCAATCATGTTCACAAAAAATGCCGTCAATCGGTCCACGATTGGAAACATCGCCTCAGGTGGTCGATTTTGGAATGTGAACTGCTGCGGATTTGAAGGAGCCTTAAAAAATACAACCATGTATCTACATATAGGGTCGGTTGTACACCACACACACAACCAAACAGTGATCAGTGAATTAGGGCTGGATCCCACCCCACACAATTCGATTCCCGGCTCTTAAGTAAGACCACTGACGTCACAATGTCAGCCCCCATCCTCCCAGGATGTGAACAACAAAAAAAGTTGAAAGTCTAAAGTCAAGGGGTAACCCACCGCAGCAACCGCAGTTGTGAGTCGCCGAGAAGAAGAATCATTGCCGCCGCCGCCATAACTCCGCTGAATCATAGGAGTGGGAGTCGGGGCTCGGATGCTGTGAGAATTCGAGGTCGACGACGACGCTGACGACGAGTCAAATTGGCTCATCCGTGGTTGAGCAAACCTGACCGCTCTGTTGTTATTCCATGACAACGATTGAAAATTGGTGCTTTCTTCTGTCCGCGTTTGATACTGATATTGGTTTTGGTTTTGGATGTGGGAGTGATTTCCTGCGTATTGTGGACGAAAGTGAGGCTGCTGGGACAAAGACGGGGCAGCCTGGTCGCTTCCGCCCTCGAAGCCCCCCTGGCCCTGGCCCGGAGCGTACATCGCCGGCCTATAGGGATAAGACATCCTCTGTGGCATCCTATGAAACGGCCGAAGCTGCATTTGTTGTTGCTGGTTGTGAAACGGCATCTGCGGTTGCTGGTTATGGTACGTGGGATACGGTATGCTATCCATCGCCTGAGATGCCGCCTGCTCCTGGCCTGCATTCGTCGGCGCTTGTTGTTGATCGAAAGAATCCATGACAAAGCAAACTGGAAAGAAGAAACAATAAAGGGATGAACGATATCCTACGATAAAAAAAAGAAACGTTAGCACGAAATTTCACACTCAAGAGAAGATGCAAAGAAAGGAGATTGACCAACAACCAATAGGCGTGCGCAATTCGTGGTGAGAGCATGCAAACTCCTTTTTTTGCGCTTTCTTCGTACTTTTTCTTGTTTTTCGTCGGATTTGTCGAAAGTATGAGCTTTTACCGGTTCTCCTGCTTGTTTTATCTCCTCTTTGCTTTCTTTTTCTTTACGGATATAAAGTCGGGTTTCTTTGCATTGCTTTTCACGCGTTGTATTCATGGTTTAAGGCGCAACGAGGACGGTGGACTAATATTTTAGTATTTTTAGGATGGTAAGTTCTCCGGGCCATGAAAGCAGCCGGCGTCGACGCCATCGCGACGACGACCGCAACGGCAAGAGCGATGCCAAGCGGGATAGAAGGCGTCGAAGTCGATCTCGATCCCACAGCCGTGAACGTGAACGTGAAAGGCGTCGCGGTGATCGTGAACACGAACGAACCAGGTATGTTTTAGTTTTTTTCTTGTTTCCCTTGGAAATCAATTTTTATACTGTTTTTTTTGCAGCCGTCGTGACCGGTCAAGAATACACGATGACAGAAAGCAGGAGCAGCGATCAAAGACAAAATCGAGGTCGTCTAGCCCTGCTCAGGATGGAGGAATCAAGCGGGAACTCACTGAACAGGAGAAAATCGCCGCTCAGCAGCAACTCCAGGCACAGCTCGCGCTCCAGCAGGGCCAGGCTCGGATTATGGAGATGAGGAACAAGCTTTTCAAGTCGGGAGTCCCTGTTCCACCTGTTCCGGAGCCAAAAACCTCCCAAAAGAGCCTGAATCCACTCGAAGCCACCGCCTACGCCGATTTTCTCATCTCCCAGCGCGCTACGGATCTCAAAAAAGACATTGGAGCCCGCTTTAGCAGTCTGATCGGTAAAACAGCTCCCGTGGTCGCTCCTACGCCGCCTGCGCCATCGAAAAGCGAGCCAGACTCTTCAAAAACAGTTCAACCGACGCCGGAAAGCCAGCCATCGTCGACGACACTCGAGCCAGCGGAAATCGAAGACGAAGGCGTTCTCGATCCCCGCCTGGGCGCGAGACCTGCAGGCCGCTCTCGGCGAACTGGATTCAAGTTTGTCACGCCTGGAGAATTCCAGAAGCAGGCTAATATCCAGCGAAACACGGCCCGCCTCCACCTGCTTCAGAGCGAGATCGAGACCGTCGCCAAGCAGACTGGCATCTCGACAGCCGTCAAGCTCGCCCTCGTCACCCCTGATGTCGACCAGGGCAGTGCTCACTACATCCCACAGATCGAGTGGTGGGATGAACACTTGCTACAGGCCAAGAGGTGGGTAAATATTACTTTTTCACTTTTTTTTCTCAAAAATCGACCGGTCGACGGGGAAAAACTGTTTTTTTGACGCGGTTAGGGTTAAAAGTTTTATTTGTTTAGTTTGGGTCTTTTACTGCTAGATTTTTGATGATAACTGTGCCCCTCTTCTCCGGAAGCACCAGACAAAAGTTGTCTGGTCTCGCAGCGATTTATCAGTTTTTGACCTAAAAATCGTCAAATACGACTGATATGACCTCTTATCGGTATCAGTCGATGAGAAACGTTTACTACTTTTTTCCGGAGCTTTTTTAGTTTTACCTGAGCTATCTCTGATCCGTGGCTCAAATATTTATTAGGCGCGAAAATAACAAAAAAAATGGTTTTTGTTATTTTTGTACAATTTCCATTTTTGTCTTTTGTGCAAAAATGGGAAAAAAAGGCTCTACCTTGCTGTCCGCGTTTTTTGACGTATGCGTGCGGCTCAGAAATTGATCAAACAGGCTCATTTTTTGATTTTTTATACATACTCTAATCTGGCGCCCCATCAGAAACCAACGCACCGGAAACCCCCTGTTTCTGAAGTGAGCATTTCTAAACCGGATTCCCCGTGTTTTTCAGCTACGATGCGCAGCCCTCGACTGACCTGGCCCCCGAGGAGCGGTATCCCGCAACGATCAGTCGCCTCATCGAGCATCCCATCCAACTCAAGCCCCCCAACGAGCCGGTCGTGCCGCCGTCGCTCAAGGTATTCCTCACGAAGAAGGAATGCAAAAAGCTGAGGCGGCAAAACCGACGTGAGCTCCAGAAGGAGCACATGGAAAAGGTGCGCCTTGGACTGGAGCCACCCCCCGAGCCGAAGGTCAAGCTGAGCAACCTGATGAGGGTCCTAGGAAACGACGCCATCCAGGACCCGACCAAGATGGAGGCCCATGTCCGCGAGCAGATGGCTAATCGCCTCAAAAAGCATCTGGTAAGTTTATTTGAACAACAAAATATCATTTGAATGAAATTCGTGCTTTAGAAAGCCAACGCAGAACGAAAACTGACGGAAGCTGAGAAATCGGACAAGAAAAAGCGCAAAATCGCTGAGGATACGAGTTTGTCGGTTCACGTCGCAATTTATCGCGTAAAAAGCCTCGCTAACCCGTGCAAAAAGTTCAAAATCGAGACCAACGCCAAGCAACTCGGCATGACGGGGGTCATCATCATGTACAACGACATCAACCTGGTCGTTGTCGAAGGAGGTGAGTTAAAAACAGTGTTCAAACAAAAAAGTGACCCAGAAAAAATTTTTAACACGAATACTCAAAATTGGTGAATTTTACCCAAAAAGGATACATTTTTTCCAAAAAAAGTCACATCTTTTTCTGATTGTCGCCTTTTTTTGAAAAAAAATGTCGGTCTTACCCCACAAAAAAACCCAAAAATCATTTTTAGGTCCAAAACAACAGAAATTCTACAAAAACCTCATGCTGAACCGCATCAAGTGGTCCGAAGAAGTCATCGATGGCCGGTACAACAAAAAATCCCTAGCCGATGAGGATCAAGAGGAAGACGACGCTCCGAAGGTCATGAACGAGTGCCAAATCGTCTGGGAGGGCATCGTCAAGGCGCGGGCCTTCTCGGATGTCCGGGTTCACGTCATTGCTTCGCCCAAGCTGATACGCGAGATGCTGGACAAACACGGCGTCAGCCACTACTGGGACCACGCGTACAGTACTTCTGTCCTCCAGGCTGACGATGCTGAGACGACGTGATTGGGATTTGGATCTGTTTTTTTTATTGTTTGATTGTTAATTATTTGCCGGGTAAATGTGACCAGCTCGAATTGGTTTCTGGCAAAAGAGGGGGGGGGAAACTGAAAAAAAATGATGGTGGGGAATTTTCAACGTTGGAAACAACCGAAAAGATAAAAAAAACCTGGCGAAAGTTAAAACGAACGTAAAATTTGTTACAATAATGATAACTCGTCATTCTGTATTTATAATTGTACGTTCGAATTTTTCACTCAAACAATTGGAAAAACAAAAATAGCGCTCTTTACAAATTTTCAACGTTTGAAATAGTCAAAATTGTAAAAAAAACCGCAGAAGCTAAAAAAACGCATCAGTATATGTAGTTACGATGATAACGACCGTAATTCCGTAGTTACGTTTTCGCGTTCGCAAATATATTTCACTTCGAGATCCTGTTGAATGTAACTCGTTTCAATTTTAGAGCGCGTTGAAAAGCAAAAAAAAACGGAAGCAGAGGACACTTCGCGGGAGTATAATAACAAAGTGTCCCCTCTTTTTTTTTATTGCGCGCATTCTTTTGCATTTTTTTTGGCACGGCATTGTTTTAGTTTTTTTTTCGCTCTGTCAATCGCGCAGGATCTATTTTCATTTATCCTCGCGACGTTAATTTTGCGTGTTTTCTCTGTTGAGTTTTTCAATTTGGGTGCTAGTTTTTGGGATCTCACGGTTTGACGGCTTGGATAACGTTTTTTGAGGGTTTTATGCACTTTTTCTTAAAAACGCGGGCAAACCGCTTACGAGATGAATTTTTTAGATGCCAAGGATTTGGGGATTCTTCCGCGTGTTACAGATTGGCACTGGTGGTGTGGTTTTATAAACTGTCGTTTTGGAGCTTGGCGTGCATGTTCAGAATCTTCGAAGCTAGAAATGCCGTTGTAAACTGTGCAGTGCTTCTAGCCACTTTGATGCCTATCACGTGTAGCACCCGTCTTGCATTTTTGTCCAAAATCTGTTTCTCCTGCGCTCCGTCGACGTGAGTTGTTGTCGGGTTAATTTTTATCGCTTTTGCGTACTTTGTTTTGTCATTTTGCGCGCCCGCGATATCCGATTTGGCAAATCCCATGAGATTCCCTGCTTTTTTGCCATTTTTTGTAATCATTTGTTTTTTGCTTTTTTTAGATGCCTTTGACGTAACATCAACTTTCTCTCTTTTTTCTTTCAAATGCTTACTTACCTTGTTTTATTTTATGGTTTCCCATATTTTATTTTTATAGCCTCGACTTTTTTCCTCCCTGAAATGCCTGGGCGGCGGCCTTCTGTCAGTTGTTCACTTTTGATGGTATTATTATGCTCGTTAGACCAAACCATGCGTGATGGCCTAAAGGTCCTGTTTATTGGGATTCACCCGGCTGCACTTCCTGTTTTTTGTTTTATCTAAAATCTTTTTTTTTTGCAAAATTGCCTTTCAAGTCAGCGATTTGTCCTCTTTTTTTGGTTTATATGGTTCTTTTAAACTGTAATTATCGTAAATATAACATTTTGTTCGCGATGTTTGTTTGTATTTATTCACAACGTGTCATTTAGATTTTTTTGTATTTTTAGTCTAACTCGATTTTTACGACTTTTATGTGTCTTTTATTTGATTTTATTTGTCAAAACTCATACATATTTATTTTTGTTCGTAAGTGCTTTGTTTTATGATTTTATGCTTGGTTTTCCCCCAATCTGATGTGATGTGAGGTCGTATGACTCTGGTTGTTTGAAAAAGATCTTTGTCCTGCCCGAGTGAGTGTCTCTGAGTCACCGCCGATGGCACGGTGAACGCTATCGTGGTTTGATTTGTGTCAGGCTTGGTTAAATTTTCACGAATTTAGTGTTGTCGGGTACCCCAGACCAAAAAAAGGTTACCCGAACCAAAACCGAAAACTAAAAAAAAATTTATTTGCAAGTGCGATAAAACAGGGGAACTCATGCAGTAACTTCAGGTTCGGATTCCGGACGGGTTATCAGAATTTTCGGGTTTGAGTAAATTAATAAAAATTCAAATGGCCAGAAAATAAAAATCAAACTGTGTAAAATTTTGGCTTCGGAACATGAAAAATTTTTTTTATTAATTTGTATAATTTAATTAATATAATAGTCTAAATCAAAATTTGATATTTTACATAGTTTTATTTTTATTTTCATTCATTTACTCAAACCCGAAAATTCTAAAAATATCCCTTCCCAATTCCGAACCCAAAGTTACTGCATGAGTCTCTCTGCAAAACTTTTATCGCCCCCTTTGCACGCTTGATTCAACCTAAACCCCTCCTTCCCCCAAATTTCATGTCGCACCTCGGTTGTTTTATATATTTTATTATTTACGCTTCATTCTAAATACATATTACCAATCGTCGCCTCAAATTTTTGCGACACATGCATCACGCATGGTCCATCCATCCATCCATCTTCTCTGCCCTGCCTATCTGTGTGTGTGTGTGTCATGCGTGATCCAGCTTGCTCGAACTCACCTTTGCCTCACCTCACGCACGCCGTCTCATCCCATCTGTTTTCCCCTCCTCCTCAAAATGCATCCATCCCGCAGTGCAGATGAATCGAATCAAACTCGAAGCTGCCTGCTCTGGGGTGACACGCATGGTACTTGCCTTGTCTGTCCTCTCCGTTCCTCAATTTTCCGTACGGATCGGAAAATTGTAACTGCGTACATAGTACCAGAAAAAGTGTTTGACAAATTTTGAGGAGATTTTTCGTTACGCGAGGCCGGAGGGGAGGGCTTACGCAATTAGGATGTAAAACGAACTTGCGCGGTTGCATCGGTCGAATTTGAGGTCATGCACTTTTGCTTGGCGGTCGCGGTTGTCTGGGTGGGGTGGGTGACATATCCTGGAGGCATTTGACGTTAAATCCTGTATTTAGCCGCCCCTGCGCAATGCAATCATTGTTCACGCTGGGGGGTTCGGTTCGATCGACCCGGATGGAGAGGGGGTCTGTCTTTTGGGGCGCCGGGTGGATACGATAGATGTTTGACGATTAACGCGCCGTAGCGTGTTTTTAACTTTTTTTTGAATGAATGGGAAGAATGGTGTCGGATTTGATCCATTCTGACCGGGATCAAAATAAATAGGTATAAAAATATTTATTTTGATCCTCAGTTCATAGTTTGGGTTCAATTCGGCTTTGAACTCGTTAAATATCCGCGACCAGCCAGGATGCATGTATTATACGTACGCATCCGGCAACTCCCAAATTTTTTTCTTCACCATAAAAAATTTGGCAGTAAGCGCAAGAAGTTGGCTCATCTCTAGCCTTTCTTGCCCTTTGGCGACCGGACCGGACCTTGCCGCCTGCCTTGAGAATCTGCCACTTTTTTCAATTTTTTTTGTTGCTCAATAACTTTTTTTACTCTCTCGCTGACTTTTGGTGGGAATGACTTTTTTTTCCTCCCCTTTCCTCTTTCTTAGGGTCCTAGAACAGCAATGGCCATCAACCATCAACTTTTCCACCACTTGGAAGGAAGCCAGCCTCTAAACTTGTAAGTATGTTGTTCGCACGTTTACTCTAACTTTTAAAGACCTTTGACTTGAGTTTTTTTCCTTAGTGGTTTGGTTTTTGAACTGGTTGTTGCCCTGCAGTTTTTATCCTTGTTTGAGCCGGCCTGCAAAAAAGTACACGTTACTGCGTAAAAAAAAGGGCCAGCCGTGCAACACCTGATGTTCTCAAGCAACATCTGATGTAAGAGGGGTGTCGGCGATGATGATGAGGGTTTTTTGTCAACTACCATACTTCTCGATCAAGAAGTAGTATTGTCAGGACTTGAAAACTTGAGAGTGAGGAGTGTGTCGGTTGCCTTTTGTATTGTGTATGCTCGCACACTCTTGGCTTGGCTGGGCGAGGAGGCAGGTAGAGGGACTGTCGCGAGGTGTCGAGAGGGGCTAGGCGGATAACTGGATGTCAAAAAGTGTTGCAACCTGGCGGAGAAGGTCCCGGGTCCGTGGACTGAATTAGGGAGCAAAAATGGTAGGACGTATGCCTCTAGGTACAAGAAAAGTGCATGCGTGCTACCATTTTTGCCCCCTAATTCAGTCCACGTCTGCACGAACGTGGAAATTGCATTACACAACTTCTGGAGAGGTCGATCCAGAAGTTGTTTAACGCAATTTGTCTAGGCGGCCCTGCATGCGCGGTCAGGTAAAAAAGTTTGCTGACTCGCCGAAATTTTTATTTCGACGTCTACTGACTTTTTTATCTGGCGCATGCGTGCATTTACGTTCACTTTTTTCACTTGATGGGGTTTGTGTCTGTTTGTTCCACGCCTTCTATCTTTTTTTTCTGATGAGCCCCATACCGCTGGTCGTCTGGATGATTAACGCGATGACCTCGTCACCGTCGGGCGAAACTAATATTCAATGTTGCGTTCGTTCGTTGCCCACGCTGCTGACCATCTCTAGACATGCGTCGGACTCATCTCCTTTTTTTTCTATTGTTTGGGACAACAGACGTGTGCACTTGTTACGGTTACGGTCTCTTTTTCTCGTCTTATCCGACTAATATGCGAGTAATTCTACCTACATACCTCACAGGTACATAAAAATTTTTTTTGGGTGGTTTTTGGAATGGGATATAATGTTTTCTTTTCCTTTTTCGATGACATGTGTAAATATTGAGGTAGTATAATGGATTATAACAGTTCTTTTGACGGCTACGACTGACGGAATGGAATGCTTAGCGATCCATTTTCCACCCAAAGTGGTGGTCTGGTCTGGGCGGTAGTTGTTGGTTGTTGCGTTTGTTAGACGGACGCGAACGAACTCGGGTATCAGTTTGAAATGTGGATAAATTGTCGATGACCGATTCTGACGTATCATAGAATTGAGTTCGAATTGCCGCCCGAAGCGTCAATTCAAACTAAATATTTTTTTGCTTTGCTTTCACACGCATGATCCGATCCCTCTCTTTTATCCCTCCAGATTAGTTAGTTTAGTTTTTTTTGAGGTTGCGAACGGTTTATACGGATGTGACATTCGGAGCCTGCCGGATTTGGATTTCGTCTTAAGCGTGAAGACATCTGCCGTGCTAAATAGTTTGTAGATAAGACACCAAATCCGGTAGGAGGAGGGGGAGGAGGATGTGGTAGGATCTGCATAGATGCATTATATGTATCTGCCCTGCCCATTAATGTGCTGGATGTGTTGACCATAGATGTATGCATATGTACATCATTGCATAAATAGTATTTAGTATTATAAACTTTTTAGTTGCGAAGATTCTTTTTTTGCATTAATGTTTTCTTCTGAGGAGTGCCGTGTCAGGCAGTTGCGGTTGGTATACGATGGATAAGGACTGTCCCCTGTCGTTTCTTGGCGAACTATAAACAAATACATAGGACAGTCGAATATGTATTTATTTATTTATTTATTTGTCTGACTTTGAAGGCACGAAATTCAGACAATTGTGTTTCTGTCTTGGCTTTTCCCAACCAACGAAGACAACGAACGCAGATTGACGTTTGTCTCCGATGAAACGGTCTGATAGGTGAAACCAGATGATGTCTGATCGTAATCGACTTGAGTGAGTGCACATCGATCAGGCTGGTTTTGCTTCTTCTGCAGACGGCATTGTTTATTTCCGTTTTTTCTGCACTCTTAGAATCCAATTTTTTTGTTATAATAACAATTTTTGGTGTCTTGCAAGTTTTGCCTTGGGAAGGGATATTTATGTGTCTTTTCTGGTTACGACGTGGTGTTCTTTCTACGTGGCAATTGTGCCGAATCTCCTACGTGCGCGTTTGCGCTCTTTTCGGGTGACTGGGCGTCTGCTTCCCTTCCCGTGTTCGTATTCGTGTTTAAAAATAATTCTACGCTATGGCGACCCCGACGGTGCCGTCGAAGGACCCTGGACGTGGACGGGGAAAGGAAAAGAGACGCGAGATGCTAATCATAGGTTGAGTTGGTCCCAAGTTGGTGGTTGCCGCGTAGGGGATAGTTTCGTTTTGAACGTGCCCTCCTTCCTCCCTCATCATCCATCCGCGCGCGCGCGTTGAAGGAGGCCTAGCTAGCAATTTTGTGAGGTTGTCAACCTCCGGCACAGAGGACAGGACAGGCATTCATCAGCAGAACGTTGTTGTCGTGGTCGTTGCAGGGACGGTCAAAAATAAAATTCGCATGTAATATGTATGCATGATTCCTGCCCCTCTGCGATGCGAGTCACTGGTGTCATCTCCGGCGACGAAGTGAAGTCTGCGTGGTCCGGTCCTCCTCTTTTTGACGTGGGGCTTTTTGGGTTGTCTTCTTCTTCTTCCATTTTTTTGTGCTCTTGCCCGCCACCACCACCACCAACGCCGCCGTCGTCGTCCGTGGTCGTCGTCGTCTTTGCTGACTGACGACTGACTACCGACTTGCCCCCCCCTCCGTGTGACCTTGCTTTTATGACTTTTTATATTTATCATGGTTCTATTATGTAATATACGTTTTCCTCTTTTTCCGCCATCCATCTATGTATCCTCTCCTTTTCTTTTGTGCGCCTGGAGCGAGCACGACAAAGACACCCGGGGTATATTATGCCGCCTAAAATTGGCCTGGAGGGAGGCTGGGGTAGGTGGATTACTCTGACTTACACAAAAGTCAGCCATTCAGTCAGTCGGTTGGTTGATTCGTGTAGACAACAAATTAGGCGGGAAAAGTTCATTTCATTTTTACATAACTTTTACGGAAATTCAATAAATATTTTTTTGGCGCATCAGAGAAAAAATAGAAGAGGAGAAGAGAAAATTATTCCAATTTCATGCACATTGTTGGCACCACCACAACCACCTGCACAGCGGGCAGGCGGCTTTGGAAAGAAAGAACTTACATTAGCCAAAAAGGGAGAGGAACATTTGCCCGGAGTCCCCCCTGGCACTTTAAAGTTAGCTGCTGATAACTGTTTTTCCTTATAAAGGTGCGCGCAAGCACACCCCTCTGTTCCTACTCAGGGTACTCTAAAAACATTTTTTTGGTTGGAAAAATGTTCGACCCCTTCACTATTGGAATATTAAAGCAATCGGAACTTCAATACACAATTCGGGCGAGTGTCGTCGTCGAGTCGAGGAAGCACGGCGACGCGCACGAAGTTGCGGCAACAAGAAACGGGTGCCGCCGCCGATTGACCCTTCAGGGATGTACCTGAGTACAACTATCGTGTGCAGTGAACGACTATCATGTGCAAGGCAAAGAAGTTGTTCTGTTTCTGGTCAAACAACTCATTGAAGGGTCAATCGGCGGCGGCACCCGTTTCTTGTTGCCGCAACTTCGTGCGCGTCGCCGTGCTTCCTCGACTCGACGACGACACTCCCCCGAATTGTGTATTGAAGTTCCGATTGCTTTAATATTCCAATAGTGAAGGGGTCGAACATTTTTGTAACCCCACAGGAGTTGCCAGGGACAACCACTGTCAAGGGTTTTTCTCCCTTTTTGAGACCCAAGCCAGCCCAGCCGAGCGGGCAAGCCGTCTGTCGACTGACTGCTCTTCCAGGTGACAGTCCGGGTGTTGTCACCTGGAAAAGTTGTGTTCGTAGGACTGACTGTTTTTTCTGGGGTGGATGAGATAAAAAATAAAAACACTCTGAACAAGATAAAGGAAGTGGCGGTAGGTAGGACCTAGGTCATAGGAGGGGGGCTGTTGACGCGTGTAGTATTTTTACCTGTAGACAGGTAATAGGGGTCATCGATCACAGAGCAGCGGTAGCCAGCCAGGTTGGATGGCCGACGATTGAATTGGACTGGAGTGGACTAGGTACTTGTTGGTCCACCGCGCCTGGCTGCCTGCCGCTTGCCTGGTCTTCGTTGGTTGGTAGGTCACCGGGCGCCGTAACGGTCGTCGGCGACACTAACAACCAACCAACCAACGAAGACCAAGTGATGCGCGCAAAAAGCACCGCTGTACTGCTCTAGAGAGCTCTGTCGTCCCTTTTTTACCTCTGCGCGTGGTGGTGGTGGTGGCGGCGGCGTGTTCACTCTCTCACTCTCTCTCTTGCCTCCCGTGCTGTCCAAAGCTTTGCCACCCGCACCTTCCGTGTTCTGTCTTCTCTCTTCCTTCCCCCGGCCACCACATGACGCTGCTGCCCCGCGCAGCAGCCTCAGCCGTGGTTGCGCATGGTTGTCGTTGTCGTTGTCGTTGTGGTGCAGCACACACATCAACACCGCACCGTGCACCGTGCACCTCCTCACGAACCCCCTCCCTTTCTTCCACTCACTCCACCGGATGATGCGTGTAGCGTGTACTTCTGGGCGAAGAGGATGAGTATTGTGCCTTTTTCGCGCGCTTTGACGCTTCTAAAAACAGTCAGTCTTCCTTGGTTTTGTCGTAGTTGGTGTTGTTGTTACAAATGCATGGCTTTGGCTCTGGCTTGACTTTCTGGTTGATGGTTTTCGGTTGGTGCGTGTCCATGACGAAAAAGGAGGGTTCACGATTCTCGATTCACTCACTTTGCCCATTTCACTGGAGTTTGACACTGGAGTTCTTCTTGTCTTCCTCCTTTTTTTGATGGGGTATATGTAGATATTTATGCATTTTATTATCGCTGCTTATGACCGGCGTTGGCAGCAGCTGCACAGGCACAGGCACAGTTTTCCTGAATGTGATGTCCTAGTCTCGGCGTCGTCTGGCACACAGGCATGGGTTTTTCACACGTGTACGCGTGCTAGAGTGTGGGAATAGAAAAATTCTTCCTGATAATAAATAAACAGACTTTTGTGGCACAAAAATAGTTATTTACGTTTTGAACGGAATTTTGAGTGATCAAACGGTTTTTTTTTGTTTTTTAATGATCAATTTTTGGTTTTGGGCAGTTTTTTAATTTTTGTTTGTACCTTTGTACCTGGTTTGGCCCGGGATCGATCGTGGTGGTCTCGTTCTTTTTTTCAACCGTTACAGTGTCACTTGGGTTGGTCTATGTACTGTTTTATTTATCTGATGGAATGAATGCAGGTCGCCATTGTTTTTCTGTTTTCACTGGTTCTCGCGTTCGTTCATTCTCTGTTCTCGACTCTCCCTTTCTTTCTTCTCGGAAGAAGGGGGGCTACCGGACGTATGGATGAATGACTGACTGAGCTTGTCACACAAACCTGTTTTTCCAATTAGGATCGCTCTATTATGCGTTATTGTTCATTGTTTTGATTTTTTGTGGTTTTTGTAGACGTGTTTGTCTTTTTTTTCACTTTTTTGACACCTTTTTTTGCTGTATACGTATCTGACGTATGAGAGCCCTGTTTCTTGCGATTTTTTTCTTCTGGGAGACGGTATGATTAGCTAATGGATACCAGATAGATTCCAAGCACTCTGGTGGCGTCTTGTCCTGACTTTGGATTACACTAATCTCCGTGGTCGTGTTTTTGTGTATTTCCTGACTACCAAAAGGTTGGCTCTATCGTCAACAGCGGCAATTTGACTAATGTGATCCCAATCCAAATCCGTCCCCGTCCTTGGTACGTATATAAGCCGATGTCACCGGAATACACTCACATCAGCTTTTCTGGGATCCGGTCATTCGTCGACAGAATTATGTTAGCTTGGATGTTGTTCGTGTATTTGCTTACTGTTTTTTTTTTGTATTTGACGTTCACTCGTGTTTTTTTTTGCACTGACAGATTTTTTTCGTCGAAGCGACTTTTTTGATGTTTTTTGTAACTTTTACTGAAAAAATGCCATTTTTGGGGTTCACAGTCGTTTTCTGATCCAATTTCCACCCAAAAATTTTTTCCACTGTTTAATCGTATTGCCACCGTGATTTTTCGGATGATTTCACTCTCGCACGTGATTCTGAGCTGTTATTTATTTATTTTCTGTGCCAATGTACCAAATTCATGTTTGTTTATGTGGTTATTTGCAGCTGTATTTTTCACTCCACTCTTCTGCTTCGATATCACCACATCCGTGTCACTTACACGCGCCTGCCCCTCCTCTTCCACCCCTTCGCAGCTGGATTCACCCCACCACAACACAACACCTGCAAAAGTGCACTCTGAATCCTTCTTCACATCTCGCACACTCTCCTCCTTTCGGCACGGATCGAGGGCGAAGCAAGAAAACAGAAAGCAGCGAGTGAGTGACCTGCGCAAGACCAAGAACAATTATAGCAATAAAAGGAAGTATCGGTGGGTTGCCCGGAATTTTTACGGGCACTGACTGAACTGACGACATTCGATTGCATTCTGGACGCTTTATTCGGCGTCAGACTGATTCCACCCTCGCCAGTGACTTCTGCGACGTCGTTTCTCGGCGCCGGCGTACACGGCTTCACGACGGCAGTAGCTACGGCTTCGACAGCTGCGACGACGTCGTCCGTCGTCGGAAACAGTATTAACAATAATAATAATAACAACGTGCATCGCTCGCCGTTCAAGATACTCCAACCACCGGAAGCCAAGCGGAAGCGAGTCGACTCCATCGGTGCCGGCCTCGGCGCCGGAGGGGTGCTCTCCCTCGACGGCGTGCCGACCTCGGCCATAGACCAGGTAACCGGGACTTCGGGATTTACGCTCGGAAACGCGGTTTCCGGAGGCGGAAATAATTCTGAAGTCGTCATTGGCGTTGGAGGCGTTGAACATCACAAGTCGCTGATGAGCGATTCTGGTGGTGGTGTTGGCGCAGACAGCGACAGTTATACGGAAAACGGAGGGTCATCGAACAAGATGATGATGTCTACATCGGTTGAGAGTTTGGATAACTGCTCGACGTCGTCCAATGATCCGTCGTCTCAGGTTTGTTGCGTGTTTGGGGCGCACTGGAACGGTCGAAAATAATGTTTTATGCTGAACCCAAACTTTTTATTTTTACCAGTTTGGACGAAATTTTGTTCATCTAGGTAAAAAAAAAGTCAAATTTCTTTTGAAAACAGCATCTTTATTTTTTAGTGCTGAAATTTTTAAAATAATTTTCACCAGGTTAATAAAAAAAAACGTTATTTTTTTAGAAATAGTTCTTTTTTTCCAAAAAACATCGATTTTTCGAAAATTTACCACAATTTGATGTCTCATTTTTCTTAAATTTTATTTTGTTTGCTTACAAACTGATAAAAAATTTCATCCGTGTAGAAAACGTAAATGTTTTTTTCCGGCTAAGATAACGGAAATTCTACATTTTTTTGTCGAAAAACTTTTAAAATTATTTTTCGTTTTTTTTCCAAAAAAAACAGCGATTTTCCGAAAATTTTCATCAATTTAGCCTATTTTTCATAAATTTACTTTTTTTTGCCAATTGAACATTTTTTCTTTTTGAAAAATGAAATTTCCATTTCAGGTACGAACTCTCTTCGTCTCAGGACTGCCGATCGACACGAAGCCCCGCGAGTTGTACCTCCTCTTCCGCGCGTACCCCGGCTACGAATCCTCCCTGCTCAAGGTGACGAACAAGAACGGCAAAGCCTCAGCGCCCGTCGGCTTCGTAACCTTTGCCAGTCGTCACGACGCTGACGAAGCGAGACGCCAGCTGCAGGGCGTCCGTTTCGACCCGGAAACCTCCCAAACCATCCGACTCGAACTCGCCCGTTCGAATACAAAAGTCGCGAAGCCCAAACAGCAATCGCCGCCCATCTACTCCCACGTCGCGGCTGCCCAGGTCCCGGCATCGACTGCAGCCTACCTCGGAATCTCGGACGCCGGGCTCTTCACTTCGCCCGGCGTCATCGAGCAGATCAACGCGATGAACGACCACCAACAGCAGCTGCTGAACCTCCAGGCGCTGCAGGGACTCCCTTTGCTGGCGCACGGCTCACCCGCCACTGCCACGTCTCCCTACCTCCAGAACAACGCGCTGACGATGGCGGCCATCCAGCAGCAGCAGCACCAGTTCCTCGTCGCCAACAGCATGAACAGCATGCTCGGCCTGATGGGGGCTCCTGGAGCTCCGCCGGGGGCCTCCGCAGGAGTTGCTAACACCCCGACGTCAGCAGCGATGGCTGCGGCCCTGTCAGCGGTCGCCGCGAATGCCGGAATGGCCCAGGCCCATGGCGGAAATCCACCCTGTTCGACGTTGTTCGTGGCGAACATCGGCGCTGCTCCCTGCGAAGAGGAGCTCCGGCAGCTGTTCAAGAAGTATCCTGGATTCTGTCGTCTTCGGATTAATACTAAAAGCGGAGCTCCTGTGGCCTTCGTTGAGTACACGAATGTCAGGCAGGCATCCTGCGCGCTGTCGAATCTTCAAGGCACCCTGCTGTCTTCTTCGGTCTCCGGATCGGGAATCCGGATCGAGTACGCCAAAACCAAGATGGGCGAAGGCGGTGGCAGTCACGGTGGCGGGAGTGCCGGGGGAACGCCCTCGATGATCGCCATGTCGATGATGTAACAACCCCGCCCGGGCCGGCCCCGAAGATGGCACGTGTACAAAGACAATCAATCAATCAATGAATGCAACGATTCCCACCTGCTTTGACTTTCCCGTCGGTCTTCATGATCTCGTCCGACCTTGATTTTATTTTTTATTTCGATTTTGACTTCAGTTTCAAATTTTTTTTTCGACTTTTTCGTCTTCTTCAACTTCCATAAGTTATCAAACATTCGACAGATTCAGTTTTTTGACCCTCCAATGCCCCAGCTTTCGCGCGACGTCGACGATGACGTCTGATCTGATTCTCCGTTTTTTCTCTCAAACAAAAAATGCAGCTTTAATAGTGCCTAGTGTGCGAGGAAGTCGGATTCATTCTTCAATATGTACTTTTCTGGAGTCGACTTTCTCGCGACTCAGTCAGTGACTGACTCAGTCAGACTTTGGACGGACTTGGACTTTCTTGTGTATTTCGATTGAACACGGGCCTGCCTTTATTATGGTTTTTTTACCCCTCCTTTTTTCTTTCCCCCCTGCGTGAACAACGAAGCCGAAACGAAACGCACGCGTCGCGTTGTTCAATCTTCGTGTTGTTTACGAAATGAATAAATGGCTCGAATATATTTGAACGTACATACGTAGCCCGGGGGAGGAGGAGGACATGGCCACGGACACGGACACGGGTGTGGTGTGACGTCGTCGTTGAGGGGCTTTCGCAGACGATTATCCCCGGCTTTCGTCGAACTGAGACAACTCGCTTCGGAAGAACAACCCGAGGGATTCCAGGAGGCTTTCTTCTTTCACTCTCTCCTTCTTTTTTTTCTCGCTCTCCTGGAATCGATAATTGCACGCGACGACGAAAACTATAATACGAAGACTACGGCAACAACGACGACGACGACAACGTGAAAAGACGTGAGTCAGTCGAAAGAAGGAATTGGAATTGTCGCGAAGGGGAAGCGTTTTCGCCTCATCAAGCACATTGCGTTCGTTTTGATTCTCACCTGACGACGTCGGACGGGAAGGGAGGGGGAAGGAAAAGAAAGGGGTGGGATCGGAAGCAAATGAGGCTGAAAACCGGCCGCCGGGGGAGGTGGGGCGCTTTGTGGACGGACATGAGCTTCACGTGGAGAAAGGCTTGGAGGGCTTCTCTGGGTTGAAGACCTCGAAACCCTTGAAAGTAGTATAATAAATAATATTTATTTTTTTATCTACATATTTTTTGTTTCAATCCAAAAAAAAATTTTTTGCGGCCAAAAAAGGAGTTTTCGGAAAATTGCATTTATTTAGATTAGCCTTTTCATGCCCTTAGGCACCTCCTGCCCTGTCGAAAGTTTTTGTTGACTTTGGTTTCGACGCGAAACAGAAACAGAAACACGAGTTGTCATCCTCTTTGGATGTGGAACGCTCAGAAGCCCCTGATATGTATAATATTTAATAAAGATTCAAAACACTCACCTGCTCACCTGCCTGCCGTGGAAGGTTTTCCTGCTATCGATTTTGTCACTTTTCGCCGACGGTGGTTGTATGTATTTTGGAGAAGCCGAATAAAAAATTAGTAAAAAATTCCCACCTGTGTTGTTTTCCTGCAACTTTTGTGTTGTTTATTCGACGCCTCTCAGTTGCACGGGCCTTCACCAGCACCACCAACACCTCCTTCTTCTCCACCTCCAGCGTGGCGAATGTTACACCACTACCACCACCGACCGCATTGCTCACCTGGTTGGTTGGTCCGTTGACTAACCAACAACCCACACCGCCGCCGACACCGTCCGTCGCCAAGTTCTTCGTTCGTTCGTTCCTTTTTTTCGTGCCTCCTGCCGAAGCTGGTTGTTGCTTCTCCCGACGACTCGACTCAACTCGACTTGCTGCGTGTCTTGTGTCTGGCGCTGCATTGCTTCAGGGGCCCCGCGGTTGTTGTTTTTTCCCTCCTGCCAAAAAAAATTTTTTTTTTCTTCATTCGTGAGTTCCATAGAAGCGAGTCGGTGTGCAAAATGCAGGACAGGGCAGGGCTAGAGCCTAGCCGTGGTTTTCTCTTACAAACTGACACACGAGAACGCCCGGGTTCTGGCCGAAGCGTCTCGTGCTCCTCTGCTTCCTCCGATCAGCCTCGAGACAGGCCAAAGGTGTTTGTGTTTACGAGTGCACGTTATTCTTCCGCTTTCCTCGTTCCTCTATTTCCTTATTTGTCGTAGCAGTCATCAGTCATCAGCCAGAGGCAAAGGAACGAGGAACGAGGAACGTGACTGCTAATACATACCTGTTAAATACCTTTCCCCTCTTCTTTCCCCTCTTCTTCTGCTGACTCGTCTCCTTTCCCCTCTTCTTCTGCTGACTCGTCTAGACCGGAGACCGGTTTTTTCGAGTTCGGTTGAATCGGGGTCAGTTGACGCGAGTTTTGTCACTTTTTTCACGTGGATAAGTTTTTTAAATTTTTTTCGAGCGCTTTAAAAATCACCAAAAAATTGTATTGTTTCGGATTTTTTTCGAGTCGGCCTTGGTAAACTGAAGGGTGGTCCGAAGCTTGGTCCGAAGCTTACTCAGCCCTGATTAAAAGCCGGGGGCCGCCAGACGGCCAGGCGCCGCGCCGGTCTGCTGCTTAAAAATTCGTGCACCAGCGTCCGTCTTCGACGTCATTTTTTTGTCTGGCTCTTTTTTTTGGCGGAGACTTTTCTAAAGCCGTCGGACCGTTGCCTAACGTGACTATATTTTGCTTGGTCAGTCGAGTCGCGCGCTGATATGCATTTTAGGCAACATTTGGCTAAGTTTACACGTGGATTCACTTTTTTTTGGCTTCAAAAATTTTTTTTGGCTTTCGTGAGCCGTTGCAAGGTGTCATGTCATGTTATGCGATTCTGGCCTCAACTTCAAGAGTCTCGACTTTCAGAAAAACGTGATGAGCAACCGTCGACGACACCAACCTGGAAACGCGCGGACAAAGAAAACCAAGACAAAGAACACTTCTCCGGTCACTTCTGCACCTTCTAAGAAGCGTCGAAGACGCAGCAGTGATGCCAACGAAGTCGATGGAAACGACAGAATCCCCATCCCTCGCCCGACCGACTCTAGACAACACTCAGAAACCCCAACAGAATTCAGAAGCTTTGATTTCAAAAAAGTTAGTTTACAATTTTTTTTCTAGGGGCGGTGCATAAAATTTTTTATTTTTAAATAAAAATTTCGGATTTTTAAAAAAATGCTCGATTTTGGTCAATTTGTTCTTCGAAGTGTGCAAAAATTCCCAGAAACCTCACTGCGGACGGGTGACGACATAATTTGTCATAGTTTGGGTCTGTTTAATTAAAAAAACGAGTTATGAACTTTCGACGTCACGTGTTAGGGGCGGAGTCTGTCAAGACAACAGCTTATTACTCTCCTCCGTGCCACCGCGGCTGAAGCGACGCGTCAAACCGCCGAACCGCGAGATTCAAAATTCAAGATTTTCTCGCGATAACCAATAATTATGTGTACGCACTGCACTGCCTGAGAATACGAACAGGAGACAAGTTTTTTGGTTCTGTGCTTCTTTTTTTGAACAAAATGCCTAAGCCTGTCCTGCAGGACCTTTGAAGTGAGTTAACGGAGGTTTCTGGTTGGTCAAAAAAATGTGTGGTGGTGCAAAGATGAAATTATCCTCGCCTAAAGAATTGGAATTAGGTTACGGGAACCAAGGGCGATTATATTTATTTATTATTTACATGATGGATTTTGGCATGTAGTCTGTGGTCTGTGGTCGGGTCATCGATAGCATGCCACTTTTACGGGCTTATTTGGCGCGCAAAAAGAAATGATGCGCCAAATCTTCGAAACTGCACACCTGGACTCTGCCAGAAGCCATGAAGAAGACACTCACCTGCCGGTGACGTTGAAGTGAAAATATGCAATCTGGACTGTTTTTCCCGGGAACCAGATGCTGTAGGCTACAGTACACCAAACAGGGAGAGTGTGATTGTTGTTATTGTTGCTCTTTCTGCCGGGAGAAATTGGAAAACATCAATGTGAGTATTGATGACTCTCGCTCCTGCTGAAGAGTTTCTTAAGCGGAGAAAACTGACTTCTTAGGCGTGACTTGCACTGTTTACGTCGTTGGATTGCTGACTCCGGAGCCCGGAGTGGTGGTCGTTGAGGATAATCGAAATCGAAATCGAAGATTTTTTTGGTTCTAATATATATTTAAAATTTTTGATTTCTTGGTCAAATTTTGAAATTTTAGATTTTTTTTGGACCAGACAATTTTTTCGGAAAAATTTTTGTTTTTTTGAAGTATTCAAATTTTCATTTTTTATTTTTTATTTTTTCAACCCCCGATGAAAGTGCCATCAATTTGTATCCTCCAGAACCCGCAATTTACCAAATTGCACGGAGTCACCACCGATGCCGCCTTCACATTTGTGTACTTTGAGCTTCACCTGGCCGAGCAAAGCCAAATTTAAGGAGATAAAAGACTCCTGTTTTTGCTGACTCTTGTTTTTCTCCCATCTCAAAGGGCGTCAAAACAGACTGTGATGACTGTGAAAGACTAAGTCTCGCTCTCTCCAGGTATGTACCAACAACCGCAACCGTAGCACGGGGATTTAGCGAGGCTCTGAGGAGGGAATTGCAAGGTGCGCAGGCCTCTAATCACTATTGCCAGACGACGGCAGCCTAACCTGTCGATGGCCTCTGTTTAGGGCCTGTTGCCGGGGGCGATGCCACCACCATCTTTCTGCGTGCCCTTCCCCTCATCTTGTGTGTCTTCTACGTACTCGTTCAATTTGTAATTCATTCACAATTTGAGTTGTAGTTTACGAAGAGTTTTTCTGCTGGAACGAACGGCCTTTGTACTTTTTCTTCTTCTTCTGATGTGTTTTTTTTTACTTTTAATTTTTTTGTTTGGCGCGCGATGCAGACGCAGCCGGCACAACACGCTGGGACAAAACGAGTGGCAACGGAAGCCCCCGGCCACGAGAGTAAAGAAAACTCGTCAAGTTTTTTTGTTGTGTCGTTTTGTAGTAGTTAGTCAAGCTTAGTATGCTTAGAAGCTGGTGCCGCCACGCGTTTCGTTTCGTTTCGTTCGCGCTGGGCTGGCTGTGCCTTTGCCGCTCCGGCGGGCGGGCGGGCGGTCCGGCGGGCGGGTGGCTTTGTTAGCCCCCCCCCCTCTTCTCCCTTCTGGACGCAAAGTGGTGGTCGTGGTGGCGTCGCTGACGTTTTTTTGCGAACTTCTCCTCATTAGTCTGAGTAATACTCACATCAGGGAAGATCTGTGTTGTTTTTTTGCCTTTGCAAATATTTCGATTTTTGTTACACAAACTATTTTTTTCTATTTTTTAAAATATTTTTTTTCGATTTTTATAAACAATTTTTTCTATACATTCATATTTATTAACTTTTTTTGACGCTCTGGCGCCCATCGCCCAAGCTTCCTGCGTAACATTTAGATATTTATTGACGTAACATTTAGATTTTTTAAAGTTGTTTGAAACTTTTTATTTAAAATTGTTTGCGTCTTTCATTAAATTACGCACGCCAGTTTTTTTTGACGGCACTGGAGGCGTGAAAGGCACGGCTCTTGCGTACAATTTTTTCCCCCGGAAGAAGAGAGGTAAGCAATGAAAATGATCTATCTAATGAACGGAAGGCAATGTGAAATCTCATCCGTCTTCCGCCTTCCTCCTTCGCTTTCGTTTTCGCCGAATGTAGCGGATTATGCGAAAAAAACAAGTTGCAAAAAATGCACCCAATTTTTTCTATAGCCAAACATAATCTTTCCTTGTTTTTGAGATTTTGTACCTAATTATCTCCATTTTTTCTTCCTTCAGGAAAGAAAAAAAGGAAAAGAAGTGTCAACTAGGTTTCCTTTATCCAAAAATTTCCTTCCTGATTGTGTTTTTCTGATTTTGCCCCCGCGCTCGTTCGTTCGTTCCCGGAAGTCAGATCCAGATCAAAAAATCTTCCGATCGTTTGTTTGGGGTCTCTCGGACGACGCTGGAGCCCGGAAAGAACGCGATGACGGGTCATTTTCCCATTTCCGATGGACTTCCGCTGCACCCAATTTTTCATCGTCTCGCATGCAGCACGTGGTCTGTAAATATTTTTTTGGAGGGGGTGAAAGGCGCAGAGCAGGGCAAAGAAGGGCACAGCTCGATGTGTCTGTCATTTTTTATTCTGGCAACGTGACAGTTTCTTGACGACGAGAGAATTCTTTTTTTTTGCAACATTTCCCACAATTTTCAAAAATTAGTTTTTTTTGTGTACTGAGAAAAAAAATGTATTATGTATCGCTCTTCATTCTATTTTTTTCTTCTTTTTGCCCCTGCGTCAGAATTGTGACGGACGGCGGGATGATGATGAGCGACGATGCCAACAACCCACTCGGCGGCTACCACTCCATCAAGAAGAGGTTTTCTTCTTTCTCTTTTTTTCTTGCTTGTTTGTGATTTCTGTTTTTTTTGCTTTTCTTTTCTTCTCCCGGCAGTCGACAGGCCAGTCTTTATGGATTTCACTCTGACGCTAAACGTGTTCTGAAACGAAAAACATGCCACTGCCGACGACGAAGACGGCGGCGCTGCCGTCAGTGTTGGTTGGCACTTTTCTTTTTTTTTCTTTTTTTTTTCGTTGTGTGAGGCGTAAAAGGGCCGACCGGGCCTTTCAGGAGCCTTTCTGCTTTCTTTCTGCATCGATGGTAGCGTACTGGTGCTGGTGGAGCTACTGGTGCTGGTGCTGGTGCTGGTGGAGCTTTTTTTGTGTGCGAGAGTTTTTATGTATGTCGATGAAAAAAAAATGGACAAGCAACATCACCACCACCCACTACCACCGGGGGTACTACTACCACCACCAGCAGACTGGCTAGGGTGCAACAGCGCAAAAAAAGTGGATCCCTCCGGCGCTCGCTCTGATTTCGCCACTGGCGAACGAGCGAGCGAACCGAGTCCAGTAGTCGAGGGAGGGCTGACCCTTCGGCCTTTCGGACGGCCACTGATGCTGATGCGGGTGGTGGTGGTGGATGACGGAGCTAACTATCTAACTAGCAAGTGGTTGTGGTCGTTGTTGTTAGCCGACTGGGAAGTGGTTAAAAAAGGAGATGACTGTCTTGCTGACGGACTGCTTGGTTGGTTGGTGGCCGCCAGCGACGACGACAACGTCGACCAACGTCCGCGTCCGCGTCCGTGGTCGTGGTTTGCATGAAAAAACTCTCCCGTCTGACATTTCTAAATCCAAACAAATAAAAAACCCGTAATTAAATATTTACCATCTTGTTGTTTTCCTTTTTCCCCTCAAAAAAAAGAGTGTTTCAATTTAGTATTTATTTTGTTTTCCCTAATTTCCATGCCAAACAAACAAAAAACAAGATTTGGCAAGCTGCTAACTTTTAAAAGTGCATAAACACGAAAAATGTGTACTGCCTGCGTCGTTAATATTTTTTATACATACGTCAGACAAATTTGAAACTATATGAAACGATTTTCATTCCGGCAGCAGCAGCAGCGGCGGCGGCGGCAAAATGAATGAAAATGAATGTACCGAGGAGGAGTACATGCAGGCAGGCAGGCCCAGTCCCATAGGCTCGGCTGGGAAACAAGCATTTGAACCAAATCGAACACGTCCGTAGCGGAGACAAGCGGACTACGACGGGTACGTTGGTTGAGTGGCTCCTCCGTTGGTCGGCTGCTGGGCGGCGGACGACCAACGGAGAGGAGGCGAGGAGGGGAGGAGGGCTGTTGTTTCTCTCTCTCGCTTGCTCTCGCAGCTCTGCACTGCACTGCGCTTCAGCGGTTCTCATTTTTTTTCTCCCTCACAGACCGCTGCTCTCGTCACCACCACGCTTTGCCCCAAGCGATAGATAGATGGATGGATGGGTGGATGGGGAGGGAGGGAGGGGGTCAGCTGCTACCAGCTGTTTGGCTGACTTGATGGCGGCCACGGCCGCTGGCTGCGTCGTCCGTCTTCTCATGGCCAGATGAGGACAACCCAGGTCGGCAGGTCTGGCCGCGCCTCCTCTCTCTTGCACGTCACTTTTTTGTTCCCTTCTTTCCTTCCTGCGTCCAACGGATCGTCTGGTGATGCTTTTTAATTTTTTTTTGATAAATATGCACCACGTCGTCTCCCCTCCTGCCTGGTTGGTCATTGTTTGCTCGTCTTTTTCCCGAACGCGGAGGGTGGTGGTGGATGGTTGGGGGACCGGACCGTCACGCAGAGTCGTCCTCGAAGCGTGTCCAAGCGCGTATTGTTAAATATCTAAATAAATAATTTTTTGGAAGGACCTTTGCCACGCTCGGCGCTCATTCATTTTTCCAGGATGCAGGAGGTGCGTGTGCGAGGATGTCCGTGACTGGCGGTCGGCTCTTATCGGGGATATCGGCGGCTGATAACGCGGTATCCGCTTTGGAGAAGATTAAACACGCTGCCGCCGCTGCCGACGCTTGTAGAGGCAAGCAGACACGTGAAAATCGTTGCTGCTCAAGCGTGCGCTATGATAGGATGGCTTTGTCTGACTTCACCTCTGTTGGGTGTATTTCACCTCTTTTGCATATTCAGGTGCCCTGTCCTGTCCTGCTGTCTTGTCGGCTGCGGTTAGACGTTGTTAGACGTGTGGTATTTACATACATATGTGTGCCAAAAAAGCATGTTTTTTCTTATCAATCCAATTTGGCAACCAACTTTTTGTACTCGTTGTTTGCAACTTTTTTTTCTGCAGGAACGCGTAATTTATCCATCAAGCCTGAGGATAAATGAATTACTCTTAATTGTCACCGCTCATTTTTATCTACCTCAGATCCACGGTCCTCGGTCCGCCTGCTAGGCGTGACTGACGTAGGCACGTTGTACCACGGCTGGCTCCCGAACAAATGTCTAGAAATTTTATTTATTTTATTTTAACTATTTTGTTTTATCTTACCATTTTGTAAATATATTTTTTGCATTACTAATTCTCCCAACTCCTCTTAACAACCCCTGGAAAAAAATGTGAAAAAAAAAGTTGGCTGCTGCTACCCGGGAGAGGCGGCATTCGACGTTGGGGACCACTGGGCTCGCTCAGCTCGCCCAGCTCGCCGCCGCCGATGCACTACTTCCTTGCTAAACACACTACCACCACCACTACCCCAAGGCTGCTACTAACACCATTTGCTGGATAACTCTTTTGTTGTTGTTGTCGTCATCGTCACCGCCGGTCCGGTCCGGTCGCAGCATTGACGTCGATGCGTGCCTCGTCGACGGCATTGATCGACGACGATTGATCGGCGAGCAGAGCAACGAGCACCGTGCAAAAGGCTTTTCTCTTATCCGGGATTTATCCGATCCATCGGGCTTTTCAATTGTCCCCTTGTTTTTTTTCTCTTTTTTTTCTCGTCGGCCGTGTTTTGTTTTTGTATCTCAGAAACGACGCGATTTTGCGATTTGACATTGTTTTATTGTTTTTCAATGATTTTCGATTGATTAGAAAGAAAAAGCCAACCAGAGATCGCCGTGACGTCAGAGAGGGCGTGTCCGTGCCTTCCTGTTAACAACAACAACAAAAACAACAACAACAAAAATTTTGTCGTCTGTCGTCTGCGCATCCCACCATCCGCGACGCAACGACGACCCCTCGTCATCATCGGACGTGGCAGGTAATCGCTACCTGACTCTCCTCGATTTGCCCTCCTGGCTGCCCTCCAGAGTGCCGGGCAGAACGCGGTGACATGCGATGGTGCTGCGCAGGCCTGCTTGGACCAACGACGACTTCGACGTCGACGAGTGAAGCCGGACTCGCGCTGACCGCCGGCGCTGTGTCTTCGATCAATGGCTCGACGTCGTCGTCCACGATCTGCGGCGGTGGCAGTGGCCGGCGGCAGCAGCTTACAATCCACGGCGACCAGGTAGTTGTCCTCGATGCTACGGTCCAGGAATCGCCTCCTCCGGGAAACAGTCACTACCAGGCCAAGAAGCAGCACGTAAAACTTCCGCCGACCAATGAAGCTTCAGAAAAGTTGCTTCCGACTTCTTCGCCCCCGCCAACGACGACCAAACGCCTCAACGCATCGCTGGAGAAAAACTCGGGTCTCTTGCTCTCGAATTCTTCCAAAGGGGTAAGCAGGGATTGTTTTTTTCCCAGATGGCGGAACTTGATACTCGTCGCCAGGTCGACGCATTTATTCGATGACGTGAAAGGCTTTCGCAGATCTGCGGCCTGATGTGTCTAAAATAGAAATGCCAAAACTATTTCTGGCATCTTATTGCCTTTTTTCAGCTTTCATGTTAACCTTTCGTTTTTTTCCGTTTCTGTCTTTTCAAGATCAGCTGGTCGCTAGAAATTGAAACTAGTACATATAATATTTTTTAGCGAGCGCAAGAATTTGTTGTACGCCCTAAAATAGCTTTTACCATACCAAAAATAGGTTTTTACATACATACATTTTGATAATATTGATAACAAAACTCTGTTAATATTATTTTTCAAAGTGCTTTGACGGGATGCTGCCAAAATTAGTTCAAATATTGCTTCTGTCTTTTTGTCAGTGTGGGCATTTTCACATTTTTTTGTTCAGTCAAATTTTCTGTCTATCCGGGGGACTCCGGGGGCAGTGGGGGGGATCTTATTAGTCACTTTTGTGTTATCTTGACGCTCACTTATTGCCTGTTGTTGTTGGCTCAGTCAACCAAAATTGCCAGTTGAGGCGGGCAATTTGGGGAAGGCTACGATCTTTCTCGCCTTTTTTTTTTGCTGGGCGCATAATATTGCTCTTCTCTTCTTTAGTGTTCCACTTCTGGGTGACTCTTGTTGACACGGATTCAAGTGGGAGAGATACATTATTATTTGGCTGGGGTTTACGGTTGGCGGGGGGTGAAAATGAACGGGGGCATGACAGGGAACAAAAATGGAAGGTTGTCGAATGGGATTGACACCAAAATTCTGGGAAAAGAGTAAAAAACGCATTTGATTTCCGGGGAACAGTTTCTAAACTTTGAGTTTCAGGAAAACGAGCCAAATTTTTTTTTTGATTTTTTTAGCATTTGAAATATTTGAAATATTGAAAAATACTGAAAAATAATATCCTAAAAAAAATTTTGAAATTCTCAAAAGTTCCGGAAAACAGTTCAAAAGATTCGAGTTGCAGAAAAAATCAGAACCTTTGTTGGCATTTTTTGTCTCCAAGAGTACTCAAAATCTTAAAAAAAAGTATCGTAAACAATTTTTGTATCAATCGTTCACCCCAAAAAAGTACTAATTTAATTTCTACACATACCCATTTTTTATTGACTCAACCAACGTCTGTCTCTTCAAACCCCTGCCCCCCCCCCTCCAAAAAATACATGTGTTGTCAGCTTTCATGTTGTCTGTATGCAGGAGAGGAGCACCGATGCTGTCACGTGGCCCGCGTGCCTGGCTGGGCCACATAGCATTGTTTTATCGGCGCTAACTACTAACTAAAACTTAGCCCCAGTCTGTGGCTGTGGTTCCTGCTACGCGGACACGAAACAAAAAATGGTTCCTTGTTCCTGGTCTTTGTCCATGCCCTGTTGGCCGTTGGCGGTCGGCGGTCGCTCGGGCAGGTCAATCCAGAGAACAGCCCCCCTGCCTTCAGGCGCTGTCCTAAAATCCGTACTTTTCGTGTCGGGGCTTCCTCGACGACGTACGAAAAATGAAAAATAAGAAAAAATATTATTATGCATGCGGTGTGGTGTGTAAGAGAGAAAAAAAAGTCCAAGCAGCAAAAAAGTCCGCAGACGACACGCCGCGTCTTGTCCATGCAAGCTTCGTCACAATCACGGGAAAAAAAGCTTGGCGGAAGAAAACGAAGACGAAAAACGGGGAAAGAAAGCAGTGTGCATGTTTAAGACCGGACCGACCGCGGGAGGAGTGATAAGCCCATGGCCTATGATAAAGTCTCGGGTCTTCCTTCTTTTTTTTCCATTTTTTCCTGTTGATTCCTCCATTTATTTTTCTGCTTTAGGCTCTCTACGTGACGCCCAACCCGTCTCTCGTAGGCCACGACCACGACCACGACCACAACCACGAAGGTGCAACAACTGGCAGCAGTCGAAGTGGTTCACTTTGTCCCCTGCTCGACGAACTCGAAAAATCCCGCTGGCGTCTGACGTGTGCTTCGCCTTCATCCGCGAGATCCGTGCTCGAATCAAATCACCCACAACTCGTGATCCTTGATTACAAGCTCCACGATATCGTCTCCATCGCGAGGTTTGTTAGCATTCCAACGTTTTATAACATTCCTGCCAGGCATTCCCGCTCTCGAATGGCGACCTTTCGATTGCCGATTGCCACGCAGAGTGAAAATAAAGAAAAAAAAATGGAAAAGAAAAAAAAGTTGCTCAGTAGCTCAGTTGCTCAATTCAGGCAACGTATTGCGTGATGAATAATTTAACAAAGCATTATACGCGGCGTTAAATAATTCATGATCGTGTGTAATTGAGACTACTGCTGTTGCTGCCATTTTGAGGCGGTCTAATTGCGAGACGTGTTTGTATGTGCATTCTTTTAGGACACTTCACGCCTTGCCTGAGAGCGAGAACGTCCTCTTCGCAGTTCTCAGCGATCGCGTACTGTCAGACAAGCGAAAACTGGCTATTGCCGACGGTGATTTTCAGCTGGTAGGTTTTCAAAATGCCAAAATGATACATAAATACAAATTTGGATTTTATTAGGGCATAAAGGGCTGAAAAACTCCAAACGAAATAAATCCCCCTTCGTTTGCCCTTTTAAAAAAGTGCATTTCCGGTTTAAAGCCGCCCTCTTTAAATGGTTTTGCCTCGGGGGGCTATATTTAAGCTCTTATTCAATTTGGTAGCCCAATTGGCGCGCTGTCTAAAGACTCGTCTCTTTTGCAGTTCCTGGTGTCGTCTTCCACGGACGTCAAAATCTTTGAATTCGTCGCCCGTCTCTCAGCCCGTTGCCAGGTCCTACCAGCGCTCTTCGCAGTCGTCGAATCCGCGGAGCAGCCTATCAAGATCTGCGACAACCACAACGTCGTGCAGTACGTGAACCGGGCCTACGAATCGCAGACCGGTCTCCAGCGACAGGACGTTCTGGGCACCGTTGAGCCGAGCACGTCGAGTGCTTCTGCCGTCGCACAGGCTTTGCTTCACCACCAGCGGCATTCTCATCCACTTCCTCCGAGTACGCCAAACAACCACGGCGCATCGTGTTCAACGGACCAGCAACAGCAGCCCCAACAGCACGGACAGCAGCACAGACAGTCCGCGAGCAGCAGCGGAACCATCGACGAACCCGTGGCCACCGGTGCAGCCGCCATGGACCACAACAACCACCACCACTCACCTGCCGGCCTCGCTGGGCCTCCAACGACGTACCCGATTAACAGACGGCGCTCCAGCGACTGGCACTGCATCAGTGTGCCTTCGTCTTCCAGTCCCCAGTTTGTCTACGTCAAACGCGGCAGTGCCGACGGTTTGTCTTTTTTTTTGTCTGGACTCAATGATCTGTGCCCTTTTTTAGCCAACATGTGCCGCGACATGTCCCTCAAATCCCTCAAGTCCCAGTCTTCTCTCGTCGCTCCCATCACTGAGGTACCGTACCCATCGTCCAGGAGGACAAAACATGAAGTGCACTTTCAGGCACTGTCCATCCTAGCCAACGTGTTGCAAAAGTGCGACGACGACACGCAGCCCTTGATACAGAATGCCATCAAAATTTTATCCTCTACCGAACTCTACGCTCCGACCATTGCGCGGTTCCAGAACACGGATCGCATCGCTTCTGGCTACTACGATGGCTTGATCAGAGTTAGTTTTCAGGATAAAAAAATTTTTTCGTACACTTGTCCAAATCAAAACTTTAAAAAACACAGAAAATTTTTTTTAAACCTTTTTCAAATTTTGTTTTTATTTCTGTTTTTATTCTTATTTTTTTTTCAATGCAAAAAAAATATTTTAAATAATGTTATCGAAGCACTTTTCTTAATGGAAAATCGTGCAAACTCCCACGTGTTTGTTGCAGCTCCACCACCCCTCCAGACAGCGAAAGCGATCGGTCGTCGACGCCTTCCGCGAGCAAAGGCGGAGCTCGGGGACCGACGTCCGACGCCGAGTTTCGTCCGACGTCGTGAACGCGCTCGAAAACGAGTCAGACTGGCAGTTTGACGTCATCGAGCTTGAAAGGGTCACGGACCACCATGCACTGAGCCACCTGGGTGTCAAGGTGAGTTTTTGCTACGCCCTTTTTTTCTACCAATTGTGAAAAAAAAATTGTTTTTTTTTTCAGATTTTCCAACGCTGGAACGTAATCGACACACTCCAATGCTCTGCGGACGTCCTGGCGCGATGGCTTACCGTAATCGAAGCCAACTACTCCGCGTCCAACACGTACCACAACGCGACGCACGCAGCCGACGTCCTACAGGCGACGTCTTACTACCTCGATTCGGAGAGCGTCGCTCAGAACGTTCAGGATACGCACGCGATAGCCTCCCTCATCGCGGCCACCGTCCACGACCTCGACCATCCCGGGCGCGGAAACGCCTTCCTCATGAATACGCGTCAACAACTTGCCTTACTGTACAACGATCAATCCGTGTTAGAAAATCATCACGTCGCCCTTGCTTTCCAACTCACTCTCAGTCAACCGGGTATCAATATATTCTCGCATATGCCACGCGAAGAATTCACTGCCATGCGCCAGGCTATCATTGATTTTGTTCTCGCTACCGATATGAGTCGTCACTTTGAGTATCTTACCAAGTTCCAACAAATAGTGCCTAACCTGCCGGATGACGATAACCGCGAGGCCAACAGCATGACCATCTGTCGGATGATGGTCAAGTGCGCGGATATCGCAAATCCCACCCGAGAATTCAAACTCTGCCATCAATGGGCGATGCGCATCGTCGAGGAGTACTTTGACCAGGTGAGTGGTCCTCTTTCACCCTTCAACCTAATTTTTAACCCTGTTTCAGACAGCGGAAGAGCGCGAAAAAGGCCTGCCCCTGACGATGAAGGGCTTCGAGCGCTCGACGTGCAACGTGCCAATGACGCAGTGCACGTTCGTCGACCTCTTTGCACGCGAAACCTTCGAACTGTGGTGCGGATTCGCAGATCTGCCAGAACTGCTTCAGTTCCTCGAAAATAATTACGTCCGGTGGAAGGAGATGTCGGCAACCTGGAATGCATCGGAGAACGCCAACATTCTATCCAAAACAATTTAACGAAGCATCATCTAACCAACCCTGCTCCTTCTCTCATCCTCTCCTCTCACAACCAAGAAATGGGGTGCAATCATTTCTCTTGTTGTATATTTGTTGACTTTTTTTTCCTATAAAAATTGTCGCGTTTTTTACGTTTGCTTCATTTTTTACGATAAAAATGGATTTTTATACTACGTGAACATTTTTGCGATTGTGTAAAAGTGTTATTTATTCGTTGGCGTTTTTTTGTATCCTGCGATTGTTAATTCTGGTTATTTCCATGTGGAAAAGGTCATTTTATCAAAAACTGATCAGTTTATCAATTTTTAACAACACATTTTTGATGCCAAAAAAAATTACACACATGCACAAAAAAGCGACATGCGCGCTTCGGTATGGTCTGCGCAGCCCCAAAAAAATCTATAGATCATTGACACCTGTGATGATATTGTGATATCAGGCATGATGTCACGATATCAGACCTGATATCAGCATGATAATGACGATTTTGCAATTTGATAGTTTAAATTCTTACCTGACTGATATGATCCAGATATCAGTATCAGTATCAGACCCTGATATCAGGCTCAACATGAAATCAGATAAACACTACGTGTGAAACAAAAACACAAATTTTTGCATACCGGCAAATAAAAAATCGATGATCAGTTTCGATATTTACTTTCGGCGCTACCAATTTTTTTTGGGTAAGACATCAGGATGTCGTCGATGGAACTGGAAACATCACCACAACCTGTGCCTGCGCTTTCAGCACCACTGATTACTGATTCCAGAATAACTGATATCGCATCAACCGTTTCAACTAACTCTTCGCCGGCCCCCGAAATACCTGCCCCTGCTGCAACTTCTCAACCCTCGGCGTCATCGACGACAACGACAGCTGTGACTACTCGTCGGCCACGCACACGTCTTGTCGTTCCTCCCCGTGATTACTCGCTGCGCCAAATTCGCAAGGCAACGTGTTTCTACGTGCCAAATGTTTCCGGAAAAACAGCTCTGTACCGGGGAGGTCAGATCATAGATCGCCATGGACGAGAAATCAAGTATTAGCAGTATATTTTATTTTGACACTTGACAGTAAATAAATATCGGGTACAAAGCCGGATTGCAAAACATAGATTTTGAACAACACAAAAAACCTTTTTGATATTGAAAAATATTTTTTGCTGATGCAAATTTACTCGTATCAGTAACAAAACAAGCGGTGAGCATTTCAAAAACAGTTCCGATGTCCGATATCTTCAGCTTACTGATGTTGAATACCCTCCAGGTCGCTGATGATTTCCTAGATGGCGTCACATCCAAACGGTATAAACAAATCAACTGCAAGAATGTACGTCGGACGTTGTTGAATCTAGCTACTCACCCCGAAGTCAAGAATCATGTTATTTAGTGTCTCATCAACGTGCTGGAAGCAGCGCAGAATCAAGTGATAGAGAAAAAAGCCGTGCACCATGACCATCATCATGAGTACAAAACAGCTATTAAAACGCTCGATAATTCTATCAAATCATTTATGAACACGCCATCTGATTCCGAATCACTCATCCAACCACGTGTAAAAAAATTCAATGGATCAGATCATCGATTGGTATTGAAGATGCTCGAGAATTCCATCCAATCAGAAAGCAAAGCCCCATATGACTCCAAATCGTTGAAACAGGTGCAGCCGTACGATCAACAACCAAAAGTTTGTCGTCAGCGAAAGTGTTCAAAGCGGCATCGGAATGCTAAACTGAAAACATCACTATTTTTTCCTACCAGTGCAGCACCGTCCAGAAACTAATCCTCCGCTCCAAAGAATTGATCCATAATCGACTGTAATTCCAATGCCTGCCATTGTTGAGTGTCCGGAGCCATTACCGCCATCACCTTCGGAGGCTCCACCCCCAAGAACTGATTCTGCATCAACCGCTACCGTAACGCCCGTTTTGGTATACGCCTATCCAGCTCTCTGTCCTCCAGCGTCCTCGGCACTAATCCCAGTGCCTGCCAACATCTTGGCTTCGGAATCCTCGCCCCCACCTGTACCTTTACCTGCAGCAATGTTGTCACCAGCAACCAATCCACCAACAAAAATTGATCCCGAGCCTACCGTAATCGTAACTTTCACCAAAAGCGTTTCAAAAATAGTATCGATGTTCCCTTTCATTGTTCTCGAGTCTTCGGCACAACGTCAGGACGACGGCGGAAACACGACTACCTGTGTCAGACACTGAAGTACTGTTGACTTCGGATCCCGCACCAAGCGTAACCAAAAATAACGCCGCCATCTCGATCTCTGCGACGACGCCTTTGTCATTGACGCCAGTGTCTGACGTCGTCACGGCTCCAGAACCTTCCCTGCCGTCATCGACAACTGTCGTGCCACCTCGCCGTTCCCGCTTCCGCCGAGTTGTTCCACCATGTGTACATTCACCACAAAGAATGACTAAAGCAGGGCGACCCTATTTTGTTCGGATACTTGACTGAAATAAATAAATTGACAACACGTCTTATAAATCATCACTCGGATGGCACAGAACATAGACTTGCATCTGCTAATGCAAATGCTTTCCAAAATTTAGTGGTATTCAGCCACAAGCTTTCGCAAGGGCGGAATTCAATGTTTACCTCAAACTTGGGTAATTAAACCGAAGATGGATGCTCGTAGGCAGCTTTTGTCTACCTGCTTACGCATAAAGCTTGATTGACCAAGCGACATCATTAATATTGCATTTTTCATGGAGACGCAGAGAAAGAGAACCTATGCACGCACGGTGTGAAAGGGAGGGGAGACGTTTTGGGAAGTTAATCCGCAGCAGCACTGCAGTCAGCGGCTAATACAGGGTGGTAGCTTGAATAGAATAAAGCTCTTTGCGCAGTTGATTTTCGAGCGAACATAGAAAATTACTACCACGCGGACTAAAATGGCGTTTTGGCAGCAAAAAGTAAGGGGAAGGTCTGGCTGCCCAATGTCAGTCGCTACTGCAGTAAAAAAGAGTTTATTGCTCAGCGAGAATGGTCTACAAACAAGTCGCAATATTCCAGTCCGTCTATTATTGTCCATCTGCACACTTTTTTACCATTTTGAGACCCCGGTTCAATTCTATACACGTTCAAAATTTTTTTATGTTTTCTCCGTTAAACAAAAAATTGAGAATTTCGACGGAGAATCTCCGGAGATTCTCCCGGGTAAAAAAAATTCTCGCGGGAGATTTAAAGACGATATGAAACAAAAAATAAAAAATCCGTGTTTTTACAGGGTGCGGCAAAAGTCCATGGACAAACGTTTTTTATTAAAACATCTAAACTAGAAGAATTAAACATAACCAAAATTTTGTAGCATTAGTACAGGTATTAGGAAGCAATTGGGACATTTAGCTGGATGCCGTTGGCGGGGATCAACCTGCCCAAACACCATGCCAATTTTTATGCGCCCCGCCGCACGTCAGGGTCTTATTTTGTCTTATTAATCCGGGAGCAAGTGCACAATTGTCCAAACAATTTTCTTTGAACAAGCAACCTATTATGTTGTCAGAAAAAATTAAACCCTCCAGTTACCCATAATTTGTAAATTAGTTTCTGCCATTGGCAAAATATATCTTGTTTTTATGGATTTGGGGTTCTATACCCGCCAAAAAGTGCCCGAGACGGCAGTTTTGTTACCAATTTAATTCATCTGGTCTAGAAGCTCTATTACAGTCTAAAACAAACCATAAAACACAGTTCACCCTGGCGCAAAAGACAAAAACTCGAAAAAGGGGCAAAAAAATCGTTTTCTCAACTTTTGGACACCTGCCGATTGATGGCCCTCCCGTCCGCATCTGATTTCGATAAAATACGGCGTATGGGAAATCCTTGAGGTTGGTATCTGTACTAAACATCCCCAAAGTACAGAGCTGCTAACGCAGTTGCTGCGCAGGGAAGGGAACCAAATGTCACCAAAACACCTCCGGCGCGCTTAGCTTAAGGATTTTTGACACATTTGTGTTTCGGAGTCGCCGCCAACGGCAGCCAGCTAAAAGTCCTATATACCAATTGTTTCCTAATACCTGTACTAATGTGTCAAATTTTTGGTTTTGTTCAATTCCCCCTGGTATAGTTGTTTTGGTAAAAAACGTTTGTTCACGAACTTTTGCCTAACGTGCATTTTTTCGTTAAATACTTTAGTAAATGAAAGAATTTTTTTGAAGACGTATTCAATTTTTTGCCGAATTTTAAAAATCTGACTTGGAGCGCCGTTTTCCTTCCAAACTTTACATTCTTCGATTGTTGCGAGAGCCGACTCTCGTCTAGGGATGCGTCGCCGGTCCAAAACGATTCTTTTAGCCCTGTTTTCTTCGCATCGCATGCTTCACATTTATTTAGATTTTTCCCAATTCACATCCGTTAAACGTTGTTTCAAACAAATTCAACACAGTTTCGGTGATCTTAGTGAACTTTGGGGGATTGACTGAAGAAAAGGTTGTTAACAAACCGGCGAATTGCAGTCATCAGTTGATGCGTCAGCCGTGGCGGTGTAAACAAGACACAGTAAGACAATTAAGGCGAGAAGGTTGCCGAGGAACAGCTTCATTGTTGAAACGATCGGTGTTGTTGGTTGCAGATTTGACGATTTTTTGGTGATGCGTCTTGGCTTTTATGCTCGGAAAAAAGGGTGTGGCGTCCATTAGTGATCTTCACTCACATCAGAGTTCCCAAGCTTACATACATTAAAGTAAAGTATGGCGAATGATATCGAGCTGCTGATGCATCGCGATGCATCGGCCTAAAAGGCAAGCTTTTGAATTTTGAAAAATCGTGAGATTTGCGGCCATTTACGACGCTGTGAAATCCATCTCTACAACATTATCGGCAATATGTACTTTGTAACCCCTTCACATGTATCACAAGTGTAAGAAGACAAAAACAACTTTTTAAAAATGTTTTTTTAAATTGATGTTTTTTAAAAAGAGCTAACTGACAGTTTTGAAAACTGACAATAAGAATTTAGTCTAGTGTTTTCAAGTGCATGTTTTGTGCCATAGTTGTAGGCATTTAGGAAAGGTTTAAATTAACATATCATATTTTTTTTCAGATGCCCTATTCTGGAGATACGGCTTCTGTAATTTTCGACGTGAACTTTTTAAAATGCTTCAAAAATTCTGATTTTTGGGTTACGGGGATTTGTTGGCGAAAAAAAATGGTGACTGCCACTCCTTATAAATCGTCGTTTTGGAAGCGAAAAGTAAGGGGAAGGCTGTCAAAAATCATTGTTTTTTGCTATCCGTTACGTGAATCGTTATAAAAAATTTTACAAACACAGTATTGTTGCTTTTTTGTTATCAATCGTTATTTTCGTGCGCGCTTCAGCTGACTGTGACATTGCCTTGATCTTTAGAAAACGACTTATTTTCTTAATTTTTGTATTAAAATCAGTCATGCACAACGATAACGACAGGAATCACACGTGTTACCCAGTCAAACAACGACCTTGTCCAGATTGAGTTCCTTCGTGCAGATCTCCTTGAGTTGAACTTTCTGAATTTTCCCAGACGCAGTGGTCGGCATTTCGGTGCTCTTCTTGATTACCAGGTACTTGGGGATCTTGTTGTGAGCGATCTTTCCTTTGCAGAACTTTTTAACCTCTTTGATAGTCAGCGTTTGTTTTTCCTTGAGGGAAACGCACGCGCAGATCTCCTCGCCGAGGCGGACATCTGGCACGCCAACGACGTAGATATCAGCGATGGCAGGGTGGTGGTGAAGGAACTGCTCAATCTCCGCGGGGTAGACGTTCTCCCCACCGCGCAGGATGAGTTCCTTTGTTCTACCGCACATTGTGATGCTGCCATCGCGGTTCATTGTCGCCAAGTCCCTAAAAGGTACTGTTTATACACCTGTTTTTTTGTGGTCAATCACTCACCCAGTATGATACCATCCCTCCGGCGTGATAGCCTCCCGGGTCTTCTCCTCGTCTTCCCAGTAGCCCTTCATGACCGTGTACCCTCGGGCGACCAGCTCGCCTTTTACGCCCCGGGGTACCAGGCGTCCACTTTTTGGGTCAACGATCCCGGCTTCTAAATTGTCCAAGATGTGGCCGACGGTGAGGCGTCTGGCTTCTACGGATTCGTCTTGGTAGCACATCAGGTAGCCAGAAGTCAATTCGGTAGCTCCATAACCAGAAAGGAGGATTGGAATATGAAGTTTTTGAGCCACAGTGTTGAAAAGTGCCTCCGACATTGGCGCTCCGCTCGACACAGCGCCTCGGATCGATCTCAAATCCACATTGGCCAGGGTTGGACTTGCCAACATGTCCACGTACATCGTCGGCGTGCCGTACATGAAAGTAGCTCGGTGCTTATGCAGGGCTTCTAGGGCTGATTCGGCCTAAAAAACACCTGTTAGAAATAAAAAAAAATACGTCAAAAAATAAAATAAAAACACTGCATCGAAAAAAATATTAAAAAATTCAAACACGCTGCCTAGCTTACTTTGAAGACCCTCGAAGGCATCAACGCAGTCTGTCTGTGTGCCAAGATCGTCATCAGTCCAATGTACGCATAAACGTGAAAAAGCGGAGTCATCAGGCCCAAGATGGTTGGTTCACGGCTCCCGAATCCCACTCTCAGTCCCATGAAGTAGGAATTGTTGACAATCGCGTGATGCGTGAGAGCCGCTGCTTTGGGCTGTCCGGTGGTGCCGCTCGTGAATTTGATGTTCGCGACGTCGTCGATGGACATTTCCTTGCCCCGGTTGTCGGCGTCCGCCAAAAATGTGCTATCGACGTCAGAGATCAGATCTGCAAAGTTCCAGGCTCCGGGATAAGTCTGTTGGCCTCGGAAAACAATGACATGTTTTAAATTGGGGAAAGCAGATGACGAGACCCCGGATACCCCTTCTGGAAGCTTTGCGAGCTCGGGGATGAGTTCGACGACCATGTCGTAGTACCGGGTGGTTTTGAAGAAAGGTGGCGTGACGACGGCTGAGACGCCGGCCTTGCGAAGCGCGTACGCAGTTTCAGCTGCCTGATACGCGGGATTGAGTGTCACGAGGATGAGCCCGGATATCTGAACCGCAAACTGCGTGACCACCCATTGATAGTAATTTGGGCCCCAGACGGCCACCCGGTCACCTGGACGTAGCCCAAGTTTGAGGAGAGCTCCTGCGAATTGCCTTGCCTAAGGATAAATATTTTTTGTTCACCTGAGACACCTGACTTGAACATTCATTTGCTTACCTCCTGGAAAACCTGCTGATAGGTCTTGATGATATTGTCTTGATGAAAAATAACAAATTTCCGGTCAGGAGTACGGTCTGCCGCGGATCGAAGCACGTCGTTGATGGTATTGGGTGCGAGTGGCACAGTTGAAGCGCCGTGGACGTAGCTGAGATCAGATGGGGCGGACAGCAGGCGACGGACTCTGCTGCGACGGATTTTGACGTGCTTTGAAGCGAATCGGGCAAAACATATGGATCCTGTCTTAAATCGAAGTAGCATAGGTGTGTCAGTTTTGTCAGTTGGGGTCAGTCAAGTCATTCCAGTCAGTCAGTCAAGTCAGTCTACGGGATATCAATCAACGGCGTAAACGCTCGAAAATGCTGGGGCATGCAAAATTATTTACATTTCTCTCAATCGTCAGAATTTTTCAATTTACTTCATTTTTTCGATTATTTTGCAACCGCTTTTTTATTTTTTTTTGTTTGCCCCGCTCCCGTTTTTTTAAATTTTGAATTCAAACTTTTGCTTTCGCTTTCACTTGCTCTGCTCTCGCGGGAGCGAAGCCCATGCTCGATTTTCAAATTGCTCGTTAAAATGAAGCAAAATGGCACATATCAAAGATTAATTTTTTTTTAAATTTTTTGTTGTTGCCAATCGTCCCATCAAAAAAATTTTTTATTGAAGCTCCAGCAACAACAGGTGTGAAGTGTGAGTACCCGCAGTGAAAAAAGAGGTCAAGGGGTGAGGAGAAAAACGTTTCCGAAACATCTGGCACCCGTCAAAACGATCGACGGCGCGCAGGACTGGCGAGGAACGCCGGAGCGCTCCACGACGGATGAAGCTTTTCATCAGAATCCTGCTCTAGAAGCCACTCAATAGGCTGGTCGAGCACGCGATGAATGGGATGTTGCCGTCGTCGATCCGACGACCTAGGCGGAATCGGAGGCGGCTGGGAAGTGGCGTCGTCGTTGGTCCCAAGCTCGGAGAGATTCTCGTAGTCGTGCTCGAAGGGCAGCGCTGGGAGCGCGCGTTGTGCGTAAGCAGCCGAGATTTTTTCTCTCCTCCGGGCGGCTCTTCTGGACTGTCGTTTTTGTTTGACGATAACGCCGAGCAGGTAGGCGAAAACAATGAGGAACAACAATCCCAGAATGAGTGCCGTTCCCGTCAGGATCACCGGATCGTCGAAGAAAAGTTGATTGCTGACGAGTTTTCTGCCCAGGGAGGAGACCGGATCGTTTCCCAGGGGCCCGGTTTGAGTCCCTGAAGTCCGGTGTCTCGAGTGATGCGTGTGCCGGTATGCAACCTCGCCATTCTCGAGCGGGGTCGACGTCAGGTGCTCCGCGACGGGGAGCAGCACCCCAGGCTGCTCCGGCGGGGGCGTTGGCCCGGCGAGGGCTACTAGAACCTCGCTAGGGGAAGCTGGGGGTGGCGGGTTGACTTCTGACTCGGCAGGTCGGGCGGCGGTGACAAAACCCGTCTCAGGTGACCAGGTGACTCGGTGCTTGATCTCCTCGTGCACAGTTATGGGCGGGGGCGTGACCGTAATCTGTCGGCCGTTGTTGTCAAAATTTATTATGCCCACCTGGATTACCTGGATGTTCATGTCTGAAAGAGCTGTCAAATTGGTACTTTTTTGGAGTCCAGGAAATATTTTTAAAATCTAAAATTTTTGCATGAGAGTTTCTCAAAAATTTTTTCTGCATGTTTTTTTTGCTTGAGGGTTCCCAAAAATTTTCTGCATGTAAAAAAACTTTTCACAGTATTTTTTTAAGCCCCAAAATATTTTTTTTCATTCAAAATTCTTCTTCCAGTTTTTTCAAAAAATTTCTGACTTAAAAAAATTAATTGACCTTAAAAAAAATTCGTAGCATTTTTTTATCGCAGCAG